>CAJQUW010012292.1:12500-183319 GCA_907163375.1 Prostheceraeus crozeri | reverse complement strand
AGCTTCTTATTATTCTCAACAATATCTGATCGACGCATCGGTGAGTTAGCACTTGTATCATGAAAGTGATATACAACCCAGTTAGATATCGAACGATGCACAAAATATCCAATGCCATTATATTTGCCATCTGCAGACCTCTCACTTTTTAACTCCGAAATTCTGCTCTCTCTACTGGGCAGTCCATAGCTACGCCATGTATCTTTTGATGGCCATGACCACCCTTCATTTTCTGTATGCAACTTTGAATCCATTTCGTCAATCTCAAATTCCAAACCCATGAAAGGGTTCTTTTGAAATGCTCTACTTTCTTCAATTAGAAAATCCTCTTCTACTGTTGGCACTAGCTCAAGAGCATAGTAATTTCTCGCTTCCATATTGTTTGTTGACTGGAACTCAAAAGAAACTTTTATTCTTTCCGTAATTTTGGGACCATTATAAAGGAAGTTATCAGCCCTACCACGACCACTAATAAATGATGTGAAGTTACCCTCACTCATTGCCATCAGCATTCGAAAAATTTGAATAAAATTACTTTTTCCTGCACCATTGGCACCAATTAAAATATTTAAACTTCCAAGCTCTAGACTATCTAAATCAGCAATAGATTTAAACCCACTAACTTTCATTCGCGTTAAATAACCTTTCATATTATTCCTTGAGATCACTCAAAACTCTGAAGTTGTCTAAGTACATTAGGGCTATTTTAATCAATATTTCGGATAACGTTAACCAATATTTTGGATCAAAAAATCATGACAACGAACGCTTAAATGACATGAGACAAACTTGCTTTAACAAAAAATTGAATGGTTCATTTAAAGCAAGCCATAAAAACAAAAAAGGTTGGCGATGCCAACCTTGAAAATTATACTTTTTCTTTGATTCTTGCGGCCTTACCAGTCAAGCCACGCATGTAGTAAAGCTTAGCGCGACGAACTTTAGCACGTCTTTCGACAACAACGCTGTCAATAATTGGGCTATGTGTTTGAAACGTACGCTCCACACCTTCACCAGATGACATTTTACGTACAGTAAATGCTGAGTTGATACCACGATTCTTGATCGCAAGTACGAAGCCTTTAAACGCCTGAATACGCGCTTTATTACCTTCTTTTACCCATACATTAACTGTTACTGAATCACCAGGGTGAAATGTTGGCAAATCAGTGCGTAGTTGTGAATTCTCAACCATTTCTAAGTATTTATTCTTCATTTCTTTCTCCTAATTGTGCATTCTCTATCACATTTATTGTTTTTCATCTTGGGCTAACTGCTCAAGATATTGCTTATCTTCATTCGATAGACATAGGCACTCAATCAATTCTTTACGTCGTAGAAAAGTACGTTTTAACTTTTGCTGATACCGCCATTGTTGAATCTTCTGATGATCTCCAGATAACAATACCGTCGGCACATCACCTGCATCAACATGTGTTGCAGGTCGCGTATAATGCGGACAATCTAACAAACCATCATAAAATGAATCTTCAACAGCTGATGCTTGATCATTTAACACACCCGGCAGTAAGCGCACGATGCTATCAATCAATGTCATCGCCGGTAGCTCGCCACCGCTTAAGACATAATCACCTATTGAAATTTCTTCATCAACATGACGCTCAATCAAACGCTCATCGATACCTTCATAACGACCACAAAGCAAGATTAAAGCATCTTCACAAGCAAATTCTTTAACTACGTTTTGAGTTAAGGGTTTTCCTTGCGGCGACAAGTATACAACTTTAGCGGGTTTGTTCAATCTTTTTTTGGCTTCAACAATGGCTTTTTGCAAAGGGTCATACATCATCACCATCCCAGGTCCACCACCAAAGGGACGATCATCAATTGTCTGATAACGATTCATTGCAAACTGGCGCGGATTAATGGTCATAAGCCTTGCTTTTTCAAGCTGAAATGCGCGTGCTGAAACACCGTATTGAGTAATCGCATCAAACATTTCAGGAAATATCGTAATCGCTGCAAAGTTAATCATTATACTTTCTCTTAATAGTCGTATTGCCAATTAACAGTTATTATCTTTTGATTCTTGTTAACGTCAATCACATAGTCGTTCACAAAAGGTATCAAATACGATTGATCTTTATGTTTGCAACAAAGCACCTCATTGGCACCTGTATCTAAAATATCATCAACCCTGCCAAATGACTGCCCTTCTTTGTTAACAACCTGCATACCGATTAAGTCTACCCAATAGTATTCATCTTCTGCTGTTTCTTTTAACACCGACCTTGGCACAGCGAGTAAGGCATTGGTATATTTCGCTGCAATTTCTTTGACATCGGCATCAGCAAACTGAATCACAAGCTTATCACCGACGCGACTGACAGATTCTCCTGTTAACACTGACCACGTGCGATCACTTGCTTTTTTGATATACCATTGACCATAAGACAGCGCTGTTTCAATCGAATCACTTAAGACATATAGCTTTAATTCACCTTTTAAACGATATGTTGCACCCACTTTGGCAATGACGATCATTTCATCATTTTGCACATTATCTTGTTGTGACATGTTAACAACCTTATTCTGCAATCAATTAAAATAAAATTAAACACATAAAACAAAAACGCCAATCAACGATATAAGCGTGATTGGCGTTTCTTAAAAACTTAAAAACTCAACATAAGCACTTAGCGTGCTTTGTGCTTTTATTTTATTTAAGCTTGCGCTGTTGCTTTACGCGCTTCTTTAACAATAGAAGTCACACGATCAGACATCTTAGCACCTGTACCTAACCAGTAGTCTACACGCTCAAGATCAACACGCACTTTTTCTTCATGTTCTTTTGCCAATGGATTAAAGAAACCCACACGTTCGATAGGACGACCATCACGCGCTTTACGGCTGTCTGTTACTACGATTCTATAAAAAGGACGCTTCTTAGCGCCACCTCTAGCCATACGAATTACGACCATAATATTCTCCAAATTTTCTATATTAATTATTGTTGCTCTAGAATCTGTGCTAAACACAAAAACGGGCGCATTTTAGCGTATTTTTGACATAAGCACCAGTGGTTTTCGAGTTTAGTTCACGGCTGTCCCATCTAAAATATGTTGACTTTTGCTAAATTTATCTTTGAAGTTGTTAGCAAAGGAATCTACTGTATTAGCTATGACTCAGGAAATATCAACTACTTTTGAACATCACTTTAAAAACTTAAAAGATCCGCGTGTTGATCGAACTAAATTATATCCACTTGTAGAAATTCTTTTTGTTACTTTGTGTGGCGCTATTTGTGGAGCTGAGAGTTGGCGTGATCTTGTATTGTTTGGCGAGGAGAAACTGGATTACTTAAGGGAACATTACGCTTTTGAAAATGGTATTTCCTCAAAAAACACGTTTGCCAGAGTGTTTGAAGCACTTGATACAGCAATATAGTCAAAGAGTTGCTTTATTGAGTAGGTGAAATCAATTGCAGGCTATCGTTATCAAGTTATTGCGGTAGATTGATCAAAGCCATTGCGTAATAGTGCTGATAAAGTTGAAGGTAGGTCAGCTATTCATATGGTTAGTGCATTTGCTACAGAAGCACATTAGTGCTTGCACAGCAAGCTGTTGATTGAGAAGTCCAAATGGAAATTACAGCAATACCATAAACTATTAAAACTACTTGACCTTAAAGGCACAATCCGTCACGATAGATGCGATGGGAACTCAAAGAGCAATTTGCCAAGCAGATCATTGAGCAAGGCGGTGATTATGTTTTGGCTCTCAAGGGCAATCAAGATACGTTAAACGAGGATGTGAGATTATTTTTGGAAACAGAGGTAGCCAAAACAAAGAATAATGCCATTTCATCACAGTGTGAGCACGTTGATAAAGGTCATGGTCGTATTGAAATTCGCAAATGTTATGTGAGCAATCAAATTGATTGGCTTACGCAAAAGTCACAGTGGGAAGGACTTAAAAGCATTGTAATGCTTGAAGAAACTCAAGAATCTAAAGGAAGAATAAGTGTTGAGCGTCGCTTTTTTATTAGCAGTTTAGATACCGATGCAGAGAAACTTGCTAATGCAATACGTTGTCATTGGCATGTTGAAAATAGTTTACACTGGGTTTTGGATGTTGTTTACAATGAAGATAGGTCAACCGTTCGAAAGGGTAATGCTGCTGAGAATATGGCGATAGTCAGGCATATGTCACTAAATATGCTAAATAATGCAAAGGGGAAATTTAAGAACGTTGGCATCAAAGTATTGCGTAAGAAAGCAGCCTGGGGAAATCAGACTTTAAGCACTATTTTGGCTCAAGCTTTTGTAGATGGGACAGCCGTGGAGTTTAGTTTTTATTTTTATGTAAATTAATTTATGGCTTATCTGATCATTTTATTGGGCGCTTTGACAGCGAGTCTTATCCCAGTATTTTTCCCAGTGGATCATAAACTCACAGCGACATACCATAAAGAAACAGCAAAATGAGTTTGCTTTAATTACAAAATAAGGAGAGCTTTTTATGAGTATTGCTACAGTTCATGGGGTACCTAGCAATTCGAGCGTGGATATAGAAGAAAATATTGAGGATTTTTGTTACAAACTAAATATCGTTGCTGTTTGCTATAACGACGTCGGCAAACTCGTTAAGACCACAGCAAACTTTGACCTAATAAACCTACCATTAAATGAATTTCACAACTTAGTCTCATTTGAGAGTCTATCGCGTTTAGGCACTCAGTACATAACGCATGAAACAACCAACCAAGTGATCACATTGCGCTTAAATATTATTTACCAATCTAAAAACCACTATTGGATAGGTGTTAATATTGCCGAACTTATGAAGCTGCCTAAATCCTATCGGCAAATTTTAAAAGATTTTTCCAAGCAAATCCCTATTGCCAATTATGTGAAAGATGCAAAAGGTATTTATATGTACGGTAATGATTATCTACGCCGTCTTACAAATGTGAAAAGCATCAATAATAAAACTGATCATGATCTCATCTGGCATAATCATGCCGAGCACCTTATCCAAAATGATTACAAGGTTATGAGCGATATTGCACCAAATTATTTTTTTGAAACCGTTACTGTTGAAGATAAATCAACAACATTCTTATCAATCAAAACAAGTGATGGCTCAGATCTTTACGGTTCATCAATCAATCTTAGCTTTATTCATACAAAACTTTTACAACAAATGGAACAAATTCCAATTGATGTCAATGATACATCACTTTCAGCACAGGAATTTGAATGCGCTTATTGGATGTCTCAAGGCAAAAGTGCCTGGGAAATTGCACAATTAACGCATCGCTCACAAAAAACAGTTGAATGGTATCTGGCAAAACTTAGAAAAAAGTTGCACTGTAAAAAAGCATCAAGCCTTGCATTTTTATTAGGGAAATATCACACCAACTTTGTTAAACATTAATATCTTGTGTAACGCCATGATCAATAAAGCAACTACCACACAGTGTTATATCGACTTTTGCCAAAATATGCAAATCCCTCTTATCGTATGTCGACATGATTTTTCTGTGGCATATTATAATCTTTATATCCCGCCTATTTTTGGTGACTCATTACAACGAGAATTAAACCTAAACGCTACGCATATCCAATCACTCGCGAAAGGTGAGACTTTCTATAGTATGATTACCAACAAAACATATGATTTCAAATTGCGCTGGGACTTGCTTAGTAGTGATCATGAATATTATTGCTTTAGCATTCGTATCGTTACTAAATATTTGAAAAATACACACAAAGAACTTACTAATTTATTTGACACACTTCCCATTTCAAGCTTTATGAAAACAGCCCAAGGTATCTACGTGCATAGTAATGCATGCCATAATCAATTAGCCGGATTTGACTCTCTTGTTGGGCACTCACATTATGATGCTTTTGGTGAGGTGGATGGCAACAAAGTAGCACAGAATGATTTAAAGCTTTTGCAAACCAAATCCAGCCTTTTCGTATATGAACATGTACATAATGCGCTTGTGCTCACCATGAAATTTTATACTGTTATTGATGGTCAAGATTATATTTATGGTGCAGCCCTTAACATGTCCAAAGCGCATGAGGCACTACTGACATCTGAGGTTGCGCAGGCTGATGCCCCTGACATTGATATTAACTTAACAGAATCTGAAATTCGTTGTGTCAACTTCATGGTTAAAGGTCACACTTCCTCGACCATTGCCCGTCAATTAAATATATCCCACAAGACCGTTGAGTTTCATTTGGATAATGCTAAGCGCAAACTAAATTGTTATAAGACCAGTAAGTTGGCATTTATTATTGGGAAATACCATGCACACTTTATAAAATAATAAAAGTGATCAAACTTTAGAATATTTACCACAACGATAATTTTTACAATCATCTATTAACTGTTCTTGAACACTTATTTTAGCAAGCCTTTTACGTGTTTTTATGCAAATTTTACAGCGTGTTTTTTTACCCCTATAATCCGCCTAAATTATCACTTACACACTTAATTTATGGACACTCGACAGACTATTATTTCGTTCTGTGACAATATGCATATTCCGTTAATTATTAGCACACCAAACTTAAACATTACGTTTTATAATGACTACGCCAAGATACTGTTAGATTTACCAATCAACTTACGTCATGCTGTTGATAATATTGAAAAGCTACTAATACATTCCCAAAATGAGCTTACAAGTTATCATAATACAACGAATGAAACACTCACATTAAGATGGTATCAACATCATCAAGGTGTCAGCGAACGTTATATTAGTATTAAAGTCGTGAAGCGTGAAAAGCGTAACCATGATGACAGACCAACGATAAAGCAACTGATTGCACACCTACCTGCTTCAGTACTTATTAAGGATCAGTCTGGCAACTATCTATATGCCAACAACCATCATACACAAGCAGCCAGAGCAACAAGCATTGTGGGACGCAAAGATGTTGATTTACCATGGTGTGAATCAGCACATAAGTTTCGTGCGCATGACAGAATTTGTTTTACCAAGGATGAAAATGAACCCTACTATTTTATTGAGCAGCAAGCATATCGCAATGATAATAATCAACTCATTCACAACACCATGCTTTGTGCAACGCACCATAAAAACAATCAGCTTTATGGCTTTTCAATGAATCTACGCGATATTCACCAAAGTCTTTTTGTAAAATATGCACAAACAACGGGTACTACTGATGCCAATATCGACTTATCAACGCGTGAGATGGAATGTATCAATTGGCTTGTCGAGGGAAAATCAAGCAGTGAAATCGCCACGATCTTAGGGATATCACGCAAAACCGTTGAATGGCATATCGCCAATATTAAACAAAAATTTGGCTGCTATAAATTAACAAAGCTTGCCTTTTTAATCGGCAAGTTTCATGGGTATTTTATTGAGAGGGATTTTGCAGGCTGAAAAATTATTATACGTCAGTTTCCAAGAATCTAGTTGCCCCTTGAACTCTAGCAACTGTTCCTCGAACTCCAGAAATATAATCTGTTATAGAGTTTTCAATTCTCTGCATAAAATAACGAGGGATCTCACGATCTCCAAATAATGGGTTATTCATACTTATGGACACAGACTGATAACTTACATTCCCTGCTTGGTCAAGTTCTACGGAAAAGCCCGCAAACACATCATCATTTGGTCTCTCAATATATTTTTTAAACACTTGATGTGATGAATAAGCTTCTGAATTTCCAGTCCTTGCATCATATACTTCAGTTATTCTCGGCAAAAATTCAAGTTCTTTTTGAACTAATTCCATATAAGTACGGCGCCTACTAAATCTTTGTATTAAACGTTCATCATTTGGTGGGTCATAAGGTGCTCTCAAACCCACTCAGCTATAGTACTTATTCATATGAGCATTTCCATCTAATGAATTTGTCATCTTCCAAACATACTGTTGATAGCCTGGAAAAAGATGTATATCCCCATTTCTCATATTAATTAAGCCGACAAGTGGAAACCCTTGAGCAAAAGGTCTATCAATCATTCGCGTAGAATCTCTTGTTAGTTGAACAGTATTTGGCAAAGGCACCCCTCTGTTTGCACGACGAACTGGATGTGGGTCATGACGATTAAATCTTAACATATTTACTCCTTGGTCTATTTTCTTATTTATTTTTTGATTTAGATCCACTTTCAGTTATATTCGCAAGCGAACTAGCCCTAGCCAAATGGATTATGTCTGCTATTTCTTTAATTCCTCTATCGTTAGGCATGCAAACTATCTCCAATATACTTTTTCAGGGAAAATCCATATAAGTAGAATCATAAATTCTGATCAAACTGAAAACTCCCCAAAAATTTAAAAACGTGTACAATACGCCCGAAGCAATGATATAAGAACAGGAATCACAAGGATGGCGCATACTACTTTTGGTGACCACATGAGTAAACTATTAAACAAGATGACATCAAAGGTGTCTTTTAAAAAATGTGAAGACAATACTGGAAAAGGTTTTAGAGCATGGCAGTTTAAACCTTTACTCAATCAGTAGCAGCCAAAAGGAGTACGAAAAATTGAGACGGACAATTACAGGTGAAAATAAGCTAAATGACTTTGATCCTGAGCAAATTAGTGAAGTGTTATGTACTGAAACAGCCAAGAAATACGAAGCTGCCGATAATGTTATTTTGATTCATGATCCTAGTGAGATACGCAAAAAATATACCAAGCAAGCAGAGCATATAGGAAAAGTAAAGGATCTGAGTAAGAAAACCATTAATGGCTACAGCAGCTTCAATACAATTGCCGTTAATTTAGATAATAAGCAGATTGATTTATTGAGTCATGAGTTGTACAGCAACAAGCAGCCAGAGTTTTTATCAAAAGAAACGATTGTACAGTTAAGTGCTGGTGAAGATATCGTGGATTTCACAGGCGTCTAAAGAAGCCTATGATGACGATAGTTATTTGACCTCAAAGCGCGTCGCATTAAAGCATATAAATCCTGCTCTAACGCCTTAAAAGAAAAGAATTCAACATTAAATATTACGCATGTATTAGATCGTGAGTTTGATGATAGCGAGTACTTTGATTTTATAACAAGAACTGAAAGATGAGTTTGTCATACGATTGAAGAAAAACACGACGGTTTCAGGCTTAAGCGGTGATAAGGAGCAAAAAGGGAAATTGATAGATCACACCTTTGAACATTCGTATACTTTCTGTATTCAAAAGCTGTATATCAGTGGACGCTGTTTTCAGGATTGCGTTATCAAAGCCAAATGGCAGAAAATTGGGCAATATCATGTTGTTTTAATGACGTTGCTTGATCGCAATGGAAAAGAAGCTTTTGATGAACCGATGCTTTTAATTACGAATAAGCAACTTAATGAATCAATATGACGTTTACAACGTATATAATTGCTATTTAAAGCGCTCTCGTATTGAGGGTGTGTTTAAATCTATCAAAGGCGAATTAGGCTGGGAAGAGTTTAGACTTAAAGATTTTGAGGGAATTAAAGCCATTACTGCTATTGGTTTCTTTGTCGCATCTTATTTATATGAAATTGGTCAAGGTGAAGTTTATGATGACTTTGTTGTATTAATTGCAGAGCTTGGTGGCTCTAAATCAGGTGAAGTAACACGGTATTACATCTTGGAAGGGATGAAAACATTTCTTGCTAAACTGCGTGTAGATCAGTTTATTGAGGAACATCAGATAAGCCAAGCAGACTTAAAAGCCATATTGAATTTTATTGGACGAGGAGAAATTTAAAAAAATGGGGAGTTTTCAGGATCAAATAAAAACAGCTAGTAAAAACACCAATCAAATGAAGTGTATCAACACCAATCTACAACCTAAAAACATTAGGAAAATCACTAGTTATTATAAAACCAACAAATAAGTAGCATATTCAGTCTAGCTACCATCACTCAACACCATGAAAGCATTTGTTTACACGTAAATTTTGAGGTTCTTTATGCCATTTAATTATAAAAAGATACCATCTGAATGGTTATGTTACACCAAAAATAAAAAAGTAAGTGATGATTATTATTATCATATTACTCGTTTATCGACATTTAGAGAATTCATAGAACATTCTGGACTTACTACGTCATACAATCGCACTTTCAAGCTTCCATGGCGCGTTAGCTGAAGGTAGAGATAAACGAATTCAGGAAAGCTATAATCAATTATTGCAAAAAGCCAGTAAAATGTTTATAAATTCAGATGTTATAACAAGTAAGCTAAACTATAAAATATGCGAATTTATTGATAACTCCATATTTGAAAAGATTGCTAAAAACTATGACGCTTATGACTTAAATCTACAAAACTTAGCAAAAGATGGGCTCTATTGCTCAGACTATATCAGTGAACTTTTTAATACATTTGAATATGATATTCAACAAACCATTATAAATAAACAACCAGCTAAACAAAACAAAGTAAGACCACTTGATTTAACGCTTTTTTGTCAGCTTCCTACTGAGTCAATTGAACATTTTCAATTAGCATTTGACACCCTTCCCGCATTTAAAAAAAATAAAATTAAAAATGCTCGCATCAGCCTCATGAGGCTGTATGACATGGTGAAAGAAAATAAACAACGCCAAAGTATATTACAGACCTTAATATATGATAACCCTAATTCTACCTTTGCTTTAGCCTGTATGGTGTTGGCTAAGTTAAAATGGAATGCTGAAGCTTATATGTGCGCTACACACATATATTTCTTTGATCTACATGGATTAAAAGATAATTTTTTGACTTATGCCACAAAACATCTTCAAGGCAGTGATGTTGTACTTATACGTGTTAAGAAAAAAGATACGCTTGTTATTCCTGATCCTCAACAGTCAGATGCATTTATCTCAAGTCAAAACTTACCATCTTGCTTACTTGAATATTGTATTTTTAGGGGACAAAATATAGGTAATGACATTGCCAATAATATCCAATGGATTAATACTGCAGCAAGATTAAATAGTGTAAACATGGATTTTGGTGAGGAGCCATCTTATGAACAAGCTCAATTAATTTATAGCCAAATGAAGAAAACCAATAATGATATAAACCCTGTTTTAAAATTTTATCATCAATTCACGCTTAATAAAGCGCGATTCCGACTAATTTAAAGATTCTCATTAAAACAAATCCATCACATCAAAACCAAAGTGATCATTGATTTTTTGGTGTGCATTTTTAGCATGATGCCAGTTAAGCTTGCTTTGGCTCCATTGTTGAACCTTCTGCTAGTTTGGTTTGCCAAAACAAAATTATTATTACTTGGATCGCAATACATAGCCAGATAAAAGGCTAACGAGCCATTAGGCAGGTATGGATAAAAAGCTTGGTAGGCATTCTCGAGTTATTTAACCCCAATCTGGTGCATTACATACTGATAAAGCGCTTTTTGTACCTGATACGTTGGATGAACATGATCCCAGAAAGCATAGCGCCATGGGTCATTACACATTTGTCCACTGGTTGAAGCCATAATCGTTGCCTTGATATCAGCAGATAACGGTACTTTATTAATGTACTCTAGATTATTTTCACCCGTTGCATTTTTCATCAGCAACATTCGATAAAAAGCATTTGGATCCTCAGATTCGGCATTTAAATGTGTTGCAAAATACCCGCCTTGCCAACAAGATTGCTCTATGACCTTGGGATCTAGTCGTGTGTGATATGTTTGATTGAACTGTTCTGGATCTTTTAGCATTGATTCAAACATCTCATCAATACCAATAAATTTAACATTGCTTTGAGACGCTGCAAACTGCTTTAACAAGGTGTTGTGTCGGTTGCTCATATAACTTAACACAGCTTCATTGCCCAACTCTTTTGATTCAATGGTTAATGCTAAATTTGGCAACCCAATAATTAATGCATTATCTGCGCCAACTTCACCAACTGAGGAAATAATCTTGCCAACAACCTGACTCACCGCATGATCCATTGCCTCTTTGCTCATCGATTTATCGGCTGTAAGATAGTCGTTTGCACCAATAAAGAAGATTGCCAGTTTATTTTCACCTTGTGGCCAGCTTTGCTTATCTAACTGATATAGTTTAACTTCTGCCGCTAGATTATAAGGCAAGCCAAGGCTTGCCCAGCCTGGTGATAACACAACCGTAGCGCCACCGACCGAGTAGTTACTCACTTCAACGCCATAAGGCTTGAGCATATTTTTAAGCTGCACTGCCCATACATTGCCATTGGAGAACATGCCACTATAGTAAGGGGTGGATTTTGGAATTAACCCGCCTGAGAACTTATAAATACTGCCTTGATCACTTAAACTATCGCCAAAAATTAAGACACGATTGACATGTTCAAGCGCACTGCCCTTGATGCTTAATGCGCTTCGGCAAGCTGAAACAGTAAAGCTTGGAATATTATAGTTACCTGACAAGGTGTAGCTATGCCATGATTTTTGATAATCCTGAGCGAGATTTCCATGTTCAACCTCAATCTCACCATTTAGCTTCTTAAATGTTGCATTATTACTTGTCCAACCATTATTTAATAAATATTGCACACTGCCTGATCGCGCCTTGGCATCTGTAGAAGACGCAAAAGATATATGAATATCTGAAGTCGTATGACTAAATGTATTACCATTGGTATATCTACCGGCTAAGTGGTATTGATTGGGCGAAACTTCTGTACTGAAACTTGATCCAGCATTATCACCATCTATCTTAAAAATCACGGGGTAAGGGCAATTATTCTCTAAGATCAATTCTGATCTAGCATCAGCATTACCTAGCGCAGCACACCCCATCAAAGATAATGCGATAACCGTTGATAGTGATTTTTTATTTGTACGAAACATATATGACTCCTTCCTAGATTTTAACAAACATTAATGCGTACTTTTGGTGTGCCACTTGGACGGTTCCACCACGTTGATGTATCATTAAGATTCTCTGTCCACCAATCATAAACAGACATCGTCAGTGCCCCTTGTAAAGGAGCAACATACATGGTATTAGTCAACAGCCCTGGCGTTAATGTTAAGCGGATTTTGCCAATGATATTTACAATAGAATCCCCTGATTCTTTGACCGTAATTTCTTCATTTAACGGTGGTGAGTTATAGCTTGCTGTTGCAATTTTCCCTAATGACACCTCAGCATCTTGCGCAATAAGTTTTTTTAAGTGTGTTTCCTTCGCTGTAATCTCAATCGGGTTAACACAATTGTTTTTAACCGTGACATCAATACCAACATTTGCCAAGGCTGCCACAGGTAACAAACAGCCCAAACTATATATATGTTTTATCTTCATTTTGCTCTCCTTAACTGACGATATGCTCGATAATATCCTGATAATCACTATTGTTTTTGATGTAGTGATAATTAAATGACAGCAACCCTCCATACCCATAAGTATTGTAAGGATCCCATAGATAAACCGTGGCACTCGTTGTTGGAAGACCATTGATACCCAAACTTGGCGCCTCAAATTGCAAACCATCTTGTGATAACTGATCAAAGGTTAAATAGTAATAATGACCATTGAAATTAAACTCATCTGCGTTCTGTGCATAGAAATTTTGGTTATCATAACGCTTGCCAAGCTTAGCAACAGGCGCAATCCCTTGATAAATATAATTACTCTGCGTGCCAAAATCCCCGGATAATAACACACGTTTTTGAGCGCTTGCACCGGCTTGATCAACAGAATTTTTCACAGCCACAATCCAACTTTGATTACTTGGCAGCAATGATGTCCATGGATAAAGCGCATATTGTTTGAAGTTATTTTTTAACACACCAACATGCTTAAATAGCTCTAGCTCACTAAGGGATGACTTATCATATGCTGCAAGCTTTACATCGGCATTACAATGATCAAAACCTGACTCACCCATACATTGATTTAAATTGCGTTCAATCGTGGTCATATTACTTTTGGCAGTCTCTTTTAAATGGGTCAATATGCGACGCAGGTCACTACCATCCTCTGTGAGACTTGATAAACTTTGTGCCGCTGAATAAATACTTGCCTGCGCATTGTATAAATCAAAGAGTTTTTTTGATTTCTCATCAAAATACTCTGGTGCTTTCGCATCTTCAACAATACTACTGCTATCAATCTCTGAAGGTAATCCGATATTAACCGCACCCGCTGATTTTAATTGTGAATACGTTTTTGCTTTGTCAATTTGCTGTAACTGATACAAATAACCCGTGGTTGTTTTATCATCAGCAATATACTCCATAATTGCATTGGCAACCCCAATACACTTATCCATGTTATCGGCATTACAATATAAAAATCCGTCTTTGACACCCGCTTTATTTAGAATCGAATTAATTGATGATGGATTACCACCAACTTGCTTAATCGTAATGCTAATGCTCGTCTTAAGACCAAGATTCTTTGATGCGGCTTTAACACTCATCAATGCGTCAACGAAGGTAGCATAGCTGATATTAAGTTGCGACTTAAACTCACTCATAGCAACGGATGACTCCATATCAATATTGATTGAAGCTAACAAATATGAACCTAATGATTGTCCAACAACAATGCTACTACCGCAACGTTTTGCAAATAACTCTGGTGTCTGGCGATACATCTGGCCATCTTGATTGAGTTTCACACGTGAATTTAAACGCACTTTGCGATAAGTTTTTGATAAAAAGGTAAGTCTTAGTGCATTACTTTTATTTTGCTGTGAGCTCAGATAAGAAGCCTGCAAACTGCCCGATAGTAATCCGTAATTACCTTTAATTGTTGAGTTGATATTAAGCTCTTTGGCAAGCTCTTGCTGTTCTTTGATAAACTTCAAGCTCAGACTCCCTTCTGAAGCACCAAAAGAAACCTCATCATCTTTGGGTAGCTCGATACAGTTAACCGCCGCTAATGCATTATCTAGCGGCATGACCCCAACACCAAGCTCAGCATAGTCAATCACCGCCAGTGGGCTACCTGCAAGTGATTTTAGTTGTATGTTATTCGTTTGATCACCGTCTATATGATGACGAATCGTTTGATATTGTTTAATCAGCTCAGTTGCACTGCCAACACTTACACCTGAGATGATTGCTAATGTAATTAATGCCATATTCCTTATCATTTCCACTCTCCTTTTATAACGATATTTTATTTACTATTACCCCTATTGCTCTCTCCTGAGAAATTCTGAGAAATTACTTCAATTAGTCTGATATTTAGGAAATTATAAAATCATTAATAAATAAGCTGGCTTTCTAAGGCGAAATGATCCGATAAATCAAGCATCCCATAAGGTGCATACGGCACTTTAAGTCCACCATCATACATAGCATTCTCATCTGGCGCCCTTAGTACCAAAATTTGTGAGGTTTGTGTTATTGGTTGTTCGTAATCCTTGATTGCTAAAACATAATCCAACATTTCACGTGAATCATCGGTGTTCATCTTATTCTTAGTGAAGTCAGATGAATAAGGTACTAATGTTTGGTTAATCCAATGCGGTGCTTGTAATACATGCGGCATGATATTGCGATTATACTGCACTTTATCTTTTTCCCACCAGTTTATATTTAAATCCCCTGCTAACAATACAGGCTCAGTATTTGGAATATTTCTACTTTGAATAAAGCTATATATTTGTTGAAATTGTCGATCTCGTGCTGCAATCGCTTTTTCATCATTCCATGCTTGAGTATGCGTACCAAAAATATTATAAAGCTTGCCTTGTTTATTGATTTTAATCCACTCAATCGCCTTGTGAGCACCACAATCTGAACCTGTACAATCTCTATAGATCAATGCATCACTTTGCACAATATAATATATATTTTTGCATATTTGAATGTATTTTTTTTAAATATTATTGATAAGTTTTTTTTGTTGTATGCAATTTAATGAATTTAGTCTTTTGTGTTCGATTCGGCGTTTATTGTGATATGGGGGGGGGGGGGGGGGGGGGGTTTTGTGTGTTTGTGGTTTTCTGAGTTTTGTAAAATTTTATTATTTTGTTGCCCTCTGTACACAAATATATGTGTTTACTATAAATATTGTTTATGTTTGACTGATTTGATTATTGATTCGAAATCATTGTTGCGTTATTATTTTTTGTGGTGTTTGTTATATCCATTTGGATTTCTGTTGTTGGTGTCTGTTGGTTGATTGCGCTTGTGTTTTTGGAATTTTGTATTGTTTATACATCTTTGTGTGGGATATTTTTTGCCATATTTGGTATTTTTGTCTTTTGATTTGGTTATGGTGTTCATTATTATTAGTGAATGATGTTTTTCTGTTGATGTTGTTTGGATGTGTGATATATGTTTTGTATGCAATATTATATTTGTATTGTTGTCTGGTGTTCTTGTTGTGTGTTTGTTGAATTTTGTTGTGTGATTCTTTTTGTGCTGTGATTTGGCTCTTTGCCACATATTGTCTCTGTTGGCCTGTATAGTCGTATTGGTGGTTGTAGTTTTGAATTTTGCTGTAATCCTCACAATCCTTAATAATACTTTGAGAGAATAAGTTATATAAAATCACACTATGTACACCCCCATTTGGCAAAAGAGCTTATGAACTTTAGGCATGACAAGTATCCCATATTACCATTATAGATGTCATGTATATTAGAGCTGTGCAATAACGTGAATGAGTTTGATGATACTTACGTAATTCTCTGAGCTCTAAATTTTTATAATGAATGGTAGATAAAGAGTTATTTGTGAATTATGGAGTATGTCATACGGAAATGATTGATTAATTATTATTGTGAACTAAGTTTTTGCAAATTAGCATACACTAGCAAGTGACATGAGGCCCCCAACAAATAGAATAAGCAAGGCCCAACCAAATAGATCCAAGGTTAATACGTGTAGCAAAGAAACTAAATAGTTAGTTCCGTCAAATTCCCCCTTGTAGGAACAAATGGAATAGACCCACATCTATACAAGCCCACATAGATTGCAATCTGGTGCAATTAATAGTGTTGATGATGTTTGAATTGAGAAACAGATTAACAACAGTTTAACAGTTAGAGAAGTTAGCACTAACAAGGTAATATCCCCTCAATTAAGAAAGCCATCACTAGCCAATAGATGACAAAAATATAAAAAAAGCCGCAAGTGAAGTAGAGTATGGAATAAGTACAAAAATGGACAACACCCAAACACCATAAGCCCGCCCAAGATTTCTAAGAAACACAGATTCGAGTGGTGCACGGATATAATAGGAGAAGCAAATAAAAGAAAACAACTAAAAAATCTATAATAAATAGAAAGTGTATAATTGCATTGTTTATGTATTCGTGCATATTGTTATCGTTACCTTGTGTTTTTTTAGTGTTTTGTATGGATCTGTTATTGTTTGCTGAGGTAATTGTAATGTAGCCTAAAATGTAACAAGGTGTTATAGTCATAGTTATCTAAGAAGTCGAAGAAACTACCAAAATTGCCCTAGAGAATTGCAAATGATAGAGTATGATATATTGTCCCCATCAGATCCATACTTTGTTGTTTATATGTATTTGTAATGCACTTAAGAGATACATATAAAATGGCTTAGCTGCTGAATTGAGTAACTTATATATCTGAAAATGTCTGTATAGCCCCAAACATTGGATGTAGATATGAGATTTGTTTTATAGATGATGCCATGCATTATGCAATGATGTTTATAGTAAGACATTATTAAATGAAATTGAGGTTTAAATGTGTAACTTAGATCTTTTTCGCAATTTTGCATTGATGTATTGACATTTGGTTTTGGTCCATTGCATGTTTTTGTTGAATATGATTGTGGTTTGTTTGTGATGGTGATTGATTTTTGCTGTATTGTGGTTATTTCTCCTGATTAAATTTGTTTTAGATGTGACGCCTGTTGTTGATTGTCTTCCATTTTGCAATTGATGAAAATTCCATTAGTGTTTGTTTTTTTTGTGTTGCTTTGATTAGCTGATGTATTTAATTGATAATACATTTAGACGAATTGTTGCTTTTGTGATTCTGTTGTGTAAATTATTTTTTGGATATCTGGATATATTTTTAGTTTTTGCACAATTGTTTGATTTTTTTTGTGAGTGTTTCCCCAATTATATTTGGTGTTTGTTTTGTGTTGATTGCTATTTATTTAATTGATGTGAATGCTAATTATTTTTACTATCGAATTGATCAATAACCATCTTATTTTGTTTGAATTGTTATTGTGTGTATAGATACATTTTGCCCTTTGTGTGATTTATTTGGCTGGGATGGTTGTTGTGTTGGTGTGGAATAATTGTTTTGGTTTTTGTTGATATTGATTGTATTCTTTTGTATTATGAGTGAGTTTTGTATTTAGTTGTGATTGATTTTATGATTGTGTTATGTTTATTACTTATTAAGATGATTTGCAATCTTTTTTGGTGTTGATTTGTTGAATATATAATTAACCACAATTGTGGCTTGAATGATTTGATGAATTTATATTTGAATAGGTGGTGATTTGCTTTTGTGATGATTCATTTGAGAATATTTGTTTGATGGTTATTGTTGTTGTGCGTTTGTTTTGTTTTTGTCTTGAGTGTGATTTGGCTGTTTTTTTTTCAATTTGATTGTTGTTGCATGACTGTGTTGGGTGGTAATTTTGTTATATCCATATGTTGCATTGTAATTTGATTAACTTTTTGGACAACTTGCAAGTACTATATATTGTTGATTGTTGATAAATTATGGATTTTGGTTGTTATGTGTGTTGCTTGTGAGTTGAAGAAAATTTGCCAATTTTGTTTAATTGAGTGTTGTTTGCTTGCATTTTTTGTGTGTTTTTGGTCTGGTTATTTTGTTTGAAGTGGTGTTAAATTTATTTTTTTGAATTTGGGTGTTATTTTTCAAAGTGTGTAGTTTGATTTTGCTGGAATGTTGTTATGTTGTGATGTGTCTTGTTGCAATTGTATGGACTTTGTGGATGGCATTTTTTGATGATGTTTGTGAATTTTGTGTAAACATTTTTTTGTGTTTGTTGTGTTCCTTTGTATATTTTTTTTTGTGGCTGTTGGTTGAAAATTGTTCTGTAATTGCTGGTGTTGGAACGAATATTGTTGCATTTGGAGAACTTTGTTTGTTGTAGTTTTATTATGTGATGTTGTTGTGTTTTATTTTTGATTCAAAAATTTTTGTGATTGATTGTTTTTTAAAATCCTTGATCGCACAATTGTTGTTTTGTTTGTTGTGAATTGTTGTGTTGTGATAAGTTGTGTGTTTTGATATTCGGTGATTTATTGATAATTGAATGCAAGATTTAAATTGGTTGTGTTTGTATGTTGTTTTGTGTGTGTAGTAGTGTTTTGTTTTTTTTGGTTGTTGGCTTTTGTTGGTACAATGTTTATATTTGCGCCTGTTTGTTGGTATTTGCTGTTCTTGTGCTTTTTTGAGCTTGTTGTTGTTTTTTTGTCATGTGATGTGAGCTGGAATATTTTTTGATTTTGTGAATTTTTAGTTGTGACCAAATCATGTGTTGACAATTGGTGATTGATTGTGATTATGTTTTTGGTTTTTTGGCTGTGTAACAATTGCTTGTCATAATTTGTACTTATGTTAAATTGATGCATATGTGTTGTTGGCTTTTATGTTTTGCCCATTGGTTCAATGTGCTGTTGTGTCTTTTTTGCTGTTATTTATTATTATATTAGACAATTCGAATTGGTGGGGTTATTTTGGTGTTTGTGCTGATTTTGTGTCTTGTGTTGTTTGGATTGAATTGTTCTATGTGTGATGGTTGTATTTGATGTTTTTTTGTTATGGTGTGATGGTTTGATTATGTTTGTGTAGCTTGCGGGGGTTGGTGTGTTGTTTTTTGTTTGTACAATTGGAATTGTTTTTATTTTGTAATTTGTAGATTTAATTATGTTTGCAAAGTTTGTTGTTTGACACTAATTGCTGATTGCTTCTTTGTTGTTGGTGAATTGTGTCCACACAATTGTGAATTGAATTGCGTATTATTGCTCTTATTGGTTTACAATTGTTTTGACAATCATTGTGTTATTTTTCTTTTATTGTATTGACAGATTATTTTTGCAAATTGCAAATAATAAAAACATTTGTGTAGAATATGTTGATTTGAATCTGATGTTGTCCCATAACCTTCAATTCTGGTATTTTTGTTTATGATGTATTTGGTTGATCCTGTATCTGTAATTTGCGTGTTATGGTTTTGAATTATGTGTCAAATTTCTTTTGACTGGGTGTTGATGCTCGCTGTCATATTGTATTTATAATTGTTTTGATATGTGCCTGATGTTGGTGTGCGTTTTTTTGTATTTTGGATGAATTGTTTAATTGATTTGTTTGTGTATATGGTGTCATTATTGGGATTTGTGATGCAAATTTGTTTTGTTTTGGTTTAGTGGTTTTGAATTTAGATTTTTTGTATTGTTGATCATTTTTTCAATTTGGTTTGTGTTGATTGATTTTGTTCTCATTTATGAAATATATCTGTGGACAATAATTGTCGGTTGTTGGTGTATATTGTGTTTTATTGTGTTGCTCTGGTTGTGTAATTTTTTTATCAATTTTCAAAGTTTGCTGTATTGGAATCCAATTGTTTGATTTGTTCTTCCTGAATTATTTGGATTCTGGTTGTGTGTAAATCATTTGTTATTGCTGTTGTAGTTGATTAGTATTGGGAATTTTATTGTGCTGTGTGTCTTGTTTGGTTATTTATTGTCTATTTAATTGTGGATCACATTGTGACAATTTTGAATTTCTTGATGTCTGTTGCAATTATTTTTATTTGTTGTCTTGATGTTGTGTGTTATTATTGTTATGTAAAAGATCTGTCATTAGTGAAATTTTATTTTGTTTGCTTGATTTTCTGTATGATTTTGACACGTATTATTTTGTTTGTGTTTGATTTGTGTGTCTGATTTTGGTGCTGTATTGCTGTTGAAATTGTGATCATTTCCGATATTTTTTATTTGATTGGCTCGTGGGTTTTGCTTGTTTGAATTGCTATTCACTCTTGCGTTGCATTGTTGCTGTTGGCTTGGGATTGTATGAGTGCTTGTGTCACGTATTGATAATTCCTAATCTGTTAGTATGTTATTGAGATTTTGTTTAAATGTTTTTTGAATATTGGCCAAAACGGCTAAATATGACTACACCACTGGTTAACCTTGGATCAATTTCACTAGGATAAACTGGACCATAATGGTAAGGATAGGATTTATTCATTCCGGTAGTAAAGTGATCACGATGAGATTTATCAAATAACTCTTCAGCAATAACAACGTCATAATTCTGGATTTTAGTAGGTATGATCTTTGCTCTTTCACTCGCCATATTCATACGCGTATTCCCTACAGCAAAGTAAAAAGGATTTAACTGCACATTATAGGTTAGCACATTTAATACATTAGCCTCTTCATTGACCTTAGATGCCAATGATGGCTGTGGCGCATCAAGCACAAAGAAAATATCATCGGTACTTTGAACACTAGCTCCGTGATGTACAATGCCTACATATAAATTAAAGACTTGCCCATCATGTGTAAATATCTCTTTTTTGCTAATAAGCTGGGTATTATAGGGAAAACTACTCGGTGTTGGTTTGCGATCAAAAAGTATTATTTTGCTACGCCCATCATTCGTGTGTACCTCACTATCAGAAGACACAATACTGGAGCCAACCCAATCCCCTCTAATACATAGATTAAAATCAATGCGATTAAATGCTTTTTGGTGACTTAGATCGGTTAATGTGCTGACAAAGCAATATGTCTGACCATTTTTAATCCCTTCGTTATAGTTGATATCAAACAAAGGTGCATACCCATAAGGTGAGACGTTATGATCATATCCCTTGTATGCACTAGTAGAAATTGCTTGTGATGATGCCCCTGCATTGAAAGAGGACTGCGATTTTACTGCCTTATTTGTGTTGTTAATAAACTCAATATGATATTCCCCATATGACAAACCACTACATAATAAACTGAGCATTAAGATAGATCTTTTCATCATACTTTCCTTTTATCCTTTTTTATTTTCAACCCATCATTGGTTTAATAAAATTCTAATCAATTAGAAAATTTTAAATAACTAGTAAAAGTACTCAATAGTTATATCTTAGGGTTTTTCCCTGTTAATCATTTATCTGAAAACTCCCCAAAAATTTAAAAACGTGTACAATACGCCCGAAGCAATGATATAAGAACAGGAATCACAAGGATGGCGCATACTACTTTTGGTGACCACATGAGTAAACTATTAAACAAGATGACATCAAAGGTGTCTTTTAAAAAATGTGAAGACAATACTGGAAAAGGTTTTAGAGCATAGCAGTTTAAACCTTTACTCAATCAGTAGCAGCCAAAAGGAGTACGAAAAATTGAGACGGACAATTACAGGTGAAAATAAGCTAAATGACTTTGATCCTGAGCAAATTAGTGAAGTGTTATGTACTGAAACAGCCAAGAAATACGAAGCTGCCGATAATGTTATTTTGATTCATGATCCTAGTGAGATACGCAAAAAATATACCAAGCAAGCAGAGCATATAGGAAAAGTAAAGGATCTGAGTAAGAAAACCATTAATGGCTACAGAAGCTTCAATACAATTGCCGTTAATTTAGATAATAAGCAGATTGATTTATTGAGTCATGAGTTGTACAGCAACAAGCAGCCAGAGTTTTTATCAAAAGAAACGATTGAACAGTTAAGTGCTGGTGAAGATATCGTGATTTCACAGGCGTCTAAAGAAGCCTATGATGACGATAGTTATTTGACCTCAAAGCGCGTCGCATTAAAGCATATTAAATCCTGCTCTAACGCCTTAAAAGAAAAGAATTCAACATTAAATATTACGCATGTATTAGATCGTGAGTTTGATGATAGCGAGTACTTTGATTTTATACAAGAACTGAAAGATGAGTTTGTCATACGATTGAAGAAAAACACGACGGTTTCAGGCTTAAGCGGTGATAAGGAGCAAAAAGGGAAATTGATAGATCACACCTTTGAACATTCGTATACTTTCTGTATTCAAAAGCTGTATATCAGTGGACGCTGTTTTCAGGATTGCGTTATCAAAGCCAAATGGCAGAAAATTGGGCAATATCATGTTGTTTTAATGACGTTGCTTGATCGCAATGGAAAAGAAGCTTTTGATGAACCGATGCTTTTAATTACGAATAAGCAACTTATGAATCAATATGACGTTTACAACGTATATAATTGCTATTTAAAGCGCTCTCGTATTGAGGATGTGTTTAAATCTATCAAAGGCGAATTAGGCTGGGAAGAGTTTAGACTTAAAGATTTTGAGGGAATTAAAGCCATTACTGCTATTGGTTTCTTTGTCGCATCTTATTTATATGAAATTGGTCAAGGTGAAGTTTATGATGACTTTGTTGTATTAATTGCAGAGCTTGGTGGCTCTAAATCAGGTGAAGTAACACGGTATTACATCTTGGAAGGGATGAAAACATTTCTTGCTAAACTGCGTGTAGATCAGTTTATTGAGGAACATCAGATAAGCCAAGCAGACTTAAAAGCCATATTGAATTTTATTGGACGAGGAGAAATTTAAAAAAATGGGGAGTTTTCAGTAGATAAAAAATTAAGTATCGGCTCATCCAATAGTGCATTACCTTGTGGCTTAACCGTTGTCGAAAAATGCTTATCAAATACTTGTTTTGTTGTCATGCTCACACTGACATCAAAATTAAGCGCACCTAACTGACTTGCCGTAACATAAAGAGGGATTGTACATTCATCTGCAAAACTTCTAAAAATGCCCTGATTATTAAAGCAGGTTTCCGCACCTGCTAAATCTTTGGCTAAACTGACGTATTTATTGTTGATAAAAATATTTTTGATTTTAACGTTATGATTTACATCCGAATGATTGCCAATAATTAAGGGATCCCTCTTATCATTGAAGAGTTTCAGGACTAATACAGCCTTACTATGCTCTTTTATGTAATGTGGCAGACTAATATCGGTGCCAATGGATACTCTGGCGTCATCCAGGGCTGTCCCATCTAAATTAACGGTTTGATTGTATTAAACACATTATGAGACTTTATTGAACTCAATTTTCAAAATAATGCCTTTAATCTCATCTGGATGACTCTTGATTAGAGTGATAAGTAACCATTGTTGAATTTTATGCAATCAATATATATTTGAATTTTGAGATGGGACAGCCGTGTGGCGTCATCAGCTCCGTCACCTTTTGCGCCACAACCAGCAATAAGTAAAAGACATACTGCAAAACATAAATATCGCACATAGTTAAAACAAAGCATGTTAAAGATCACCCCATCATATTTGTTTTTTTAATCAAATAGTTTCTTCAAACAGATTATATCGGGCTAAATATTTGATCATACCTAGGGTTTTTACTAATGAAGCAATCACGAGAACCCGTCTGTTGGAACATTAACCAACGACATTAATGCTATAAAATCGCTTGTAAGTAGCTAAGCCATAGTTTATTGGTAATCATGGATATTTGGGGCAAACGCAAATATGACGATTCATGATCCTCGGACTTGATCTAAGAATCAAAAAAACACCTGATCATATTTTCATAACTGCTGAAGATTGTGAGGGGATAAATGCTAAGGTCTTGAGAAAGGGAATGTTTTAGATTAATAATATGATACTTTTATTCACTATCTGAGTTCATCATCACTATACTTGGTGTGTTTTTGGAAGATTGAACAAGGCTATGTTTATATGCTTTGTTTGAGTTTGGAACATAATCAGTCCCTGCATAAGCTGCTGCTAAATTACCTGCTAAGAAAATACCGATAAACATCAGTGCAATCGCTTTAAAAAATTTGTTCTTTTTCATCTTAAGTACTCCTTTAATCATTGTTCATTTTTCTGGGGTAAGTGTTATAACACCTCTCCATGATCAATAATCAAAATTAATAAAAGCTTAAGATGTCACAGCAAATAAAAATAGTTTTAAAAAAGCAAATTCAATAGCTAAATTTCAATAATAACTTCGGTTGAAGCAGCACGAAACTTTTTTGGTAAATCCATGGCACTATAACCAAATGCACACATCACACCTGAGAAATCAAAATCATCAAAATTAATTTGTTTATATTCATCAAGGACTTTCTTAACATTTTCAGCTTCAAAACCCTCGATAGGACAACTGCTAATACCTAAAGATTGTGCGGCATTGATTAGGTTCGTTAGTGCGATATAACACTGTCTTTATTTTGTTTGGTGTATTTTTTTTATTTTTTTTAGTTGTTTTTGTTTTAATATTTTATTTTATTGATAAAATACTATAGTATTTTATTTTTGTTATTATTTTATTTTTATTTTTGCTTTTATATTTAATTTAATTGGTTTGATAATTTTTTTATTTTAGATTTTTTATGTTTTTATTTTTTGTTTTTGTTGTTTTTTGTTTATATTATTTTTTTTGCTTGTTTTGCGATTCTTCTTAATTATTCTTTTTATTAGTTTCTTTTCTTTTTTATAATTTTTTTATAATAATTTTTTTTTTTTATTTTAATATTATTGTTTTTTTTATTTTATTTTTTTTTTTATGTTTTTTATTTGTTTTTATTATTTGAATTTTTGTTTTTTTTTTTTTGTTTTTTTTTTTTTTTAATAATATATTATTTTTATTTTTATTTGTATTAACTGCGTTTTTTTTTTTTATTTTACATTTTTTGTTATTTTTTTTTTTTTATTTTTGTATTGTGTTTTGTATGTATTTTTTATTTTGCTTTGTTTGTTAATTTTTTTATTTTTTTTTTTTTTTTCTTTAATTTTTTAGTTATTTTTTGTTGTTTTTATTTTTTTTGTTTTATTTAATATTTTTTTTATTCTTTTTGTTGTTTCTTTTTTTGATTTTTTTTTTATTTGTATTGAGTTTGTTTTTTTTTCATTTTATTAATTTTTAAATTGTTCTTTTATATTTATATGTTTTTATAATTTATTGGGATTTTTTTTTGTTTTTTTTATTAGTTTTATTTATTTTTTTTGTTTATTTTGTATGAACTCGCTGGTGATAATGTTTTGGTGTGTTTGTGAGGTGATGATTTTTTATTTAGTTTGTTTTTTTTTGTTTTTTTTATCTTTTTTAATTTTTTAATTGTTTGTTTTTAGTTTTATTTTTTTTACTTTTTTTTTTGTAGTAGAGTTTTTTTTTTTATTTATTTTATTTTTTAATTTGAATTTTTTCTTTTAGTTGTAAATTTGTTTTTTGTTTTTGTTTTTTTTTTTTTTTTATCGAAATTTGTATTTGTTTGTTTGTTTGTTATGTTATTTAATTTTTTTTTAGTTTGTTTTTTTTTCTATTTTTTTGAGATTTGTCTGGGTTTGTGTGTTTTTTATATTGATTTAGTGAATTTGTGGTATTTTTGTGTTTGGATTTATTTATTTGGGTGGATTTGTTTTGATTTTTTTTTTATATTGCCCAGGCATCCGTATCTTCAACACTGAGATAGTTTTGCACTAAACCTAAATATGTATCCTGCATTTCTGGTGGTAAATTTCGTCGTGAAACCTTTTGACGAACATAATCACTCTTACCACGGAAATTATGCGCTTTGCGGCTTAAGATGATTACAATAAAGCTTGAATCCGTAATTTGACTTTGATTCCAGCATGCAGGTTTTAATTTCTCACGCAATTTATCATCTTGGATCACGACAAACTGCCATGGTTCCAAACCAAACGATGATGGCGACAGACGCCCTGCTTCTAAAATAAATGCTTTATCTTTAGCAGAAATTTTGCGTGTCGGGTCAAATTTCTTGCAAGCAAAGCGCTGTTCTAATAGTTCAATATAATTCATCATGATCCTCTTTATAATGCTTTGATATGCGTTGTTGTTTGTTTAACATAATCGACCAAACGTCCCATGGCATCTGTTAAAACACTGAGATCATCAGCACAGCTAAGGCGTAGATAACCTAGTGCACCAAACACGGAACCTGGCATAACCGCTAAATGCTTGGTTTCTAACAAATGCAAACAAAAACTTAAGTCATCTTTAAAGCCTAATGCATCAATAATTGGTTGCACATAAGGGAATAAGTAAAAGGTTGTCTCTGGTAATAGACAATCTATCTCTGGCACGTTTTGTAAGGCGTCATAACAAAAATTGACACGTTCTTGATATGTTGCTAGCTGTTCAAATAGTGCTGATCTAGGTAAGTTAAGCGCTTCTATCGCCGCATATTGTGAGATAGAGCACGCACATGACATCGATTGTGACTGATAACGCTTTAACATATTGGTCATATCCTCGGGTGCGATAATATAGCCAATACGCCACCCTGCCATCGCATAGCTTTTGGATACGCCATTAACAATGGCATAACGCGATTTTAACTCAGGTGAAATTTCAATCAATGTCAGTGGACGATCTCCCCAGTAAAGCATATCGTAAATATCATCACTAATCACCCAAACATCAGGGTAATCATTTAATACTCGAGCGATCATATTTAGTGTTTCTTTGTGATATATCGCACCGGTTGGATTGTGTGGAATATTAAGGACTAACGCCTTTGTTTTGGTACTAAGCTTTGCTCTTAAGTCATGCTCCGTTGGTTGGAAGTCATTGTGATGCGTTGTCTCAACGACTACCGGGTTACCATGCGCAAGCTTAATCATATCAGGATAAGATGTCCAAAAGGGTGAGAAGAAAAGTACTTCATCACCCGCATTTAAAATACAATTAAAGATGTTATATAGACTGTGCTTGGCGCCTGTCGTTACACATACTTCATTATTTTGGAAACTAAGCTGATAATCGCGGCTGTATCGTCTAATAATTGCCTCTTTTAATTCAACAATTCCATCAACTGGCGTGTATTGCGTGCGATTTTCATCAATCGCTTTTTTAGCCGCCTCTTTAACCTCATTGGGTGAATGAAACCCTGGCTCACCAACCGCCAAAGAAATCACATCTTGATGCCCTGCTTTAATAAGGCTTGCTGCCCTAGCTGCCATTTCAGCGGCTTTTGAACCTTCAACATTCAGTATGCGCTGACTAAAACGTTTTTCTTGATCTAACATGTAGATTTCGCTCCTTAACATGGTTAATTCATTTTAGCAATGAATCAAAAAAATAAGTTGAGTTTTAATTACACCCCTCACCCGTGCAGCTTAAGCTGTATGACCTCTCCCACAAGGCGAGAGGTACTAGATAATGCAACTTATTTATACATCATTACTTATTCTTATTTGTTTTATTGATTATATTGATGATACGCATCTATTGTTTTATCACAAACCGTTATAAATTGCTCATACTTCTCTAGCACAATGGCATCAATCGTATAATTATTATGTTGTAATGCTTTTTCGAGGTTTGCCAATTTATTTTTAAGCACGGGCACTCCACAGTAACTAGCACCTCCGTGAAGCTTATGCACTAAATCTCTCAAGTGTTTGCCCTCATTATTTTCATAAGCGGTTATAATTTCTTTAATGGCATCGCTTAAAGAGCTCATAAATGCTGACAACATCTCCTTAGCAAAAGCAATATTGCCTCCAGCCAAGCTTGAAGCTAGCTCAATATCAATATATTTTTTGCTTTCACCTGCATCATTATTTTGAATTATCTCATCTGTTATTTGCTGATCTTGATTCATTTGAGCATATTGGTCATTTATAGCATTTCCAACTTGTATCGGGATATCGCTATTGCCTAAGTAATGTATCAACAGTTCAGATAAGGCAGTATCATCAATCGGCTTAATTTGTATGGCATCAAAACCCTCTTTTAATAAACTTTCACCTTGTCCTTCAACAACATCTGCTGTCACAGCGATGATGGGCACATCACGATAGCGATCAACTTGACGCAATGCATGGCATAATTCAACACCGTCCATCTCAGGCATATGTACATCGGTTAAGACCATGATAAAATTTTGCTTTTCTATTAGTGACAAGGCTTCTTTTGCACTAAAGGCATCGACTGGGGAGTAGCCTTTTGTTTTCAATAAAATATGCAAAAGTTTTAAATTAATAGGGTTATCATCAACAATGAGTATCGATTTTTCTGCTTGAAGATTAGGTATGTCATCTATAGTGGCAACCTCTTTTGTTTCACTCAACTCAAGAGAATTCTCTAAAAAAGAAGCCAGTTTATTAGGCTTATATGGGTAATTTAAACAATTCTTAAGACCTAACTGGCGCGTATAGTCAAATAACTCATTTAATGGCATATTAGCAATAAGAAAGATATCTGCTTGCGTAAATGACTGTAAATCGATGATTAAAGATTGTTTTAATTTCTGCATATCAGGCAAAGTATTATAAATTAACACGATATCAACGGCATCTTGCTCAACAACAGTATCAATCAATGTGGTTTCACTGTCACAATAAATAAATTCAATATCAAGTAGTGAAATGTGTGCAAGAAACATCTCTCCAGCATATTGACTCTGGCTATAAACAATAAGCTTCTTAACGCTTATCGGCTTTGTTTCTTTAATGGTTGGAGCAGAGACTTTATCAAAGAACACATTAAAACTAAAACATGCGCCATGATCTAATTCACTTTTAACCTTGATCTCCCCATGCATCTTTTCAATCAGTGTTTTACTAATAGTGAGTCCCAGTCCAGTGCCTCCATATTTGCGACTGGTTGATAAATCTGCTTGAGTAAATGCATGAAAAAGTTTATCAATTTGCGCTTGAGACAAGCCAATACCTGTATCCTCAACTTTGATATATATTTCAACTTGGTGTTGATGAGTTGCTTTTAATTCAACATTGACACAGACACTTCCTTGCTCTGTAAACTTCAGTGCATTGCCGACAAGATTAGTTAAAATTTGACAGAATCTTAACGCATCACCCATAACCATCTGTGGCAATTGCGGGTCTAGTAATACACCAAAGTCAATCTGCTGTTCAATGATTTTGGGTTTAAACAGCATCATACAATTAGTGATTTCTTCGCGTAGGTCAAAAGGTTGGTATTCAAGAATCAAGTTGCCCGATTCAATCTTTGAGAAATCTAAAATATCGTTAATAATGCTCAATAGATTATTAGAAGATAATATAATTGTTTCTAAATACTCACGTTGCAAAGGACTCAGATTACTTTTTGCTAATAAGTCTAAAAAACCTAATACACCATTCATGGGTGTGCGGATCTCATGGCTCATATTTGCCAAGAATTTACTTTTTATCTCGCTAGCTTCAATCGCTTCTTTTCGCGCTTGATCTAATTGAATATTTTGGCGCTCAATTGTGTTCAGCGTGTGCCTTAACTCCCTTGTCGCTTGTTTGATATTACGCGTCATTTCTTGATGGGCATTATTAAGAGATAGTGCCATACTGTTGACACCCTCTTCAAGATTCTTAAGCTCACCGGGTGGATTGCCGTCAAGCTTAGTATCTAACGCGCCTTCTTTAATACGTTTCACTGCATTAATAATATCAAACAGTGGATTAATCAAATCACCACTTAAGCGTAGCCCAAATAAGATACTCACTGTTAGTCCAATAAGCACAATCAATAATGTCGCAATAATCACCTGATACTGATTCATAATAGTATTTTCGCGACTTAGGGTAATAACGACCCAACCGATACGCTGGTCTTTCTCAGTATAAAGCTTATCAACACTCTTTTCTTTTGGATTAACCGTACGTGAAATAACAGGTGCCAAAAACTGAATATTTTTATGCCCTTCTTGCATAAAGATTTTTTTACTCATTAAGTCTGAGTTTTCTTTGAAAAAATCAGGGTTTACTTGTGGAATTCTACCCGTGAATGTTAATAAATCACCATTACTATCATAAATCGCAGCCATGCGTACATCAGGATAACTTAAAATATTATCTGTGACATTCTGTAAGATAATCTTGCTATCAAAGTACAGTCCATACTCAGAGGCAGCAACAAGTTCTGTGGTAACTGCCTCACCACGAATATATAAATTACGATCTAAATCAGAAAAGCGCATGCTGATAAAATAAAAACCAAGTAATGCTGACACCGTCAGTGTTGGTAATAAGGTTAATAGAATCATCCGACCGCGGATGCCAACATTTTTAAGCATAAGATGTGCTTTTGATTTAGCGCGTTTAGTGATGAATTATATCACCCATAAATCATTTTGCAGTGGGAAACTGCCATCTTAAAAATTGAAGTTGCAAATATTTTTGAATAAATACCCATATTCACGGCTGTCCCATCTCAAAATTCAAATATATATTGATTACATAAAAGTCAACAATGGTTACTTATCACTCTAACCAAGAGTCATCCAGATGAGATTAAAGGCATTATTTTGAAAATTGAGTTCAATAAAGTCTCATAATGTGTTTAATACAATCAAACCGTTAATTTAGATGGGACAGCCCTGCCATATTGGGTTGAATCATTTATTGTTGCCATCTATAATTCTCAACATAAGCAATGTCTGCCCCCTGCTATGAGTTGGTTAACGATTGTTAAACAAATGGTTAAAAATCATAAATCAAATCAGTCACGAGGTAAGATATGAGCTTTGATTTTAAAACAAGTTTGCTACAAAGCGCTAAAGAGGCACTTCAAATTAGCAAAGGCAAGTTATCAGCAGCCAAGTCACATCAAATTTTTATTCCTGAAGATATTGATGTCAAAGAAATCAGATTAAGGTTGAATGTTACTCGTGGTGAGTTTTGTGAAAAATATGGTTTTAAATTACGCACACTTGAAAAATGGGAACAAAAAATAACCAAGACTGACTCTGCAACAAGAGCTTACTTGACCGTTATATCCTGCAATCCTGAAATCGTGCACCAATCATTGCAGCAATATCGACTGTAAAAAGTAATCTTATTCTCATCCTTTGAAAAATTTACGAAACCAAGAAAATCGTTGCCCATAAGGTGGATAAAGCCATAAAGCACTATTGAGTCTACCACGCTGGCAAATCGCTTTGGCATTAGAAAATGTTTTAAACCCTTCAAAACCGTGATAACGCCCCATACCTGAATTACCAACGCCGCCAAAAGGTAAATCATGCTGCGCGATATGATTTAATACATCATTAATACACATCCCACCACTGATAATATTCCTATTAATATATTCTTGCTCAGTGCGATCATAACTCAAAAGGTAAGCGGCTAATGGTTGAGGCTTTTGATTAATATAACTTATCGCCTCCTCGATCGATTGATAGCTTAACACAGGCAACAATGGACCAAAGATCTCATCTTGCATCACCTGTAAATCATGCTTTGGATTTAATAGCAGTGTAATGGGTATTTTTCGATTGTGGTCATTCTTTGCTTCACACTCATCTAACGCAATAACCTTAACGCCCTGCCTTTTTGCCTCCTCAATATATTCTTGTAAGCGATTAAACTGCACTTCATTAATCACGCTACTGTAATCATCATTACGCATATATTGCGGATACATCTCCTTAAATGCCGCGCTCATTTCAGCAACAAATGCCTCAACTTTTTGCGCATGAACAAATACATAATCTGGTGCAATACATGTTTGTCCAGCATTTAAACCTTTGGCAAAAGTAATCATTTTAGCCGCTTTTTTTAAAGGAAAATTTTGACTGATAATTAACGGTGATTTCCCACCTAACTCAAGTGTTACAGGTGTTAAATTTTTAGCTGCAGCTTGCATTATTTTTTTACCAATAGCCGTTGATCCGGTAAAAAATAAATGATTAAACCTAAGCTCACTGAAAATTTGCGCTACTTCAACCCCACCCGTGACAACTGCCACTTCATCAATATTAAAAGCGCGTTTGCAAATGTCCATAATCACGCGATTGGTTTTAGGTGTATGCTCTGAGAGTTTAATGCACACTCGATTTCCCGCAGCCAATGCATAGATAAGCGGAGATAAACTCAACAAAATGGGATAATTCCATGGCACCATAATACCAACAACACCGACGGGCTGATAATAAACATAGTTTTTAGCAGGTTTAAAAATCATACTGGTATGACGCTTGTCTTTAGTCATCCAACTGCGCAAAGATTTAAGGACATACTTAATGGTGCTCGTAACTTGAAAAATTTCACTCAACCAAGTCTCATTCGCACTGCGATAACCAAAGTCATCACTTACTGCATCAATCAATGCTTTTTCATGTTCTAATAATACAGAATATAAACGCTTAATTTTATCTTTACGCAATGCATAATCAGGATATTGATCAAGTGAAAAAGATTTTTTCTGTAATGAAAACAACTGTAACAATTGCTTTTTATCGATATTGTCCATTAATCTATCTATCCCTTTGCTTTAAGTAATAATGTATAAATAAATGAAATTACGGACTTCTCCTATTTATTATTAACGACTCTTATTCGCCAAACGATCTCTTTCGCGCTTTTGCTGTTTTTGCGCTTTACGGATTAACCCTACTTGTTTTGCCTCTTCACCGATATGAAACTCTCCTCGTTCACGCGCTAATTGGCTTTGTTTTTCACGCTCTAAGAAACGCTTTCTTTGTTCAGAGGTATGGTTACCCTTACAATGATGACAAGAGACTCCTTGCTCATACTCAGGCTTTAGCTTGTCTTCTTCAGTAATTGGACGACGACAAGCATAACATTGATCATATTGCCCCTTGGTCAAATCATGCGTCACAGCAACACGCGAATCAAAGACAAAGCATTCGCCTTGCCATAGACTTTCCTCTTTAGGCACTTCTTCAAGATATTTTAAAATACCACCTTCTAAATGATAGACCTCATCAAAACCTTGTTCTTTCAAAAAGGCAGTTGATTTTTCACAACGAATGCCTCCGGTGCAAAACATCGCTACTTTTTTGTGCTTTGTCTTATCTAAATGCTTTTCAACATATTCAGGAAACTCACGAAACGTCTTCGTATGCGGGTTAACCGCATTTTTAAAAGTACCAATGTCAATCTCGTAATCATTGCGTGTATCAATTAATAAAACTTCAGGATCAGAAATTAGGGCATTCCAATCTTTTGGCTTAACATAAGTACCGCAAACTTTAAGAGGATCTAGTCCTTCAACACCTAAGGTCACAATTTCTTTTTTTAGCTTCACTTTAGTGCGATTAAAAGGAATATGCTCATCAAGTGATTCTTTATGTACCAAATCAGTCAAACGTATATCCGATTTTAAAAACTTAAGTACCGCTTCAATGCCTGCTGCAGTGCCTGCAATCGTGCCATTGATACCTTCTTTGGCTAACAATAACGTACCACGCACCATGTTATCTTCCATTGTTTTTAACAATGGCGCTCTTATTGCTTCATAATCTTCCAATGTGACAAACTTATACAGTGCTGAAACCACGTACTTTGACATGCTTATACCCTTTATACCTTTTTATTTCTACTATTTATCATTTGTATGATTCGATTTTAAACAGACAACCGCAATCAAAATATGATTGATGGTGGGTGCCGAGTGAACGCATTATACACCATTTCACCTAAAAAACCATTTCAATAAGACTCAATAGTGGTGAGTTTTGCGCATAGACATAATAACTTTGCACATTAGAGGGGTTCTCAGATATCTGCTCGTTTATATTCAGAAGCATCTCCTTTTCTTGAGCGGCTAACAGGGCTGTTGGTAAAAAGCCATAACCAATGCCTTGGGTAATTGCATGGAATATGGTCGTATAAGAGGAAAAATAAAGCGCATTTTTAATCTGTAACGTATCTTTTAATTGTGTTTGCAATATACATTTTAGTGCGTGCAGTTGCTGTGTAATATCATCAAAACGCTTTGCCAAATCACATGAAATATAAGCATCAAACACAATATCAGTATAGAGTTTGACTTCAAACCCATGATCTTTAAGCATATTTTTTTCGCCTTCATTGAGTACAACCAAGGCTACATCTACCTGATGTTTAAGTAACAGCTCAATATGCTTTGTTTTATTTTCAACAACAAGGTCATAATCAAAGGATTGATCATTCTTCATAATCTGGCTAATTTTGCAAAATAGACTCTGCTCAAATATTTGTGATAAGGCAATTTTAAGCGTTGGCTTTTTTTGCTTTAAAAAAGGCAACTCCAACTGATTGATGCGATCAAACTCAAGTAGCATGGGTTTAATCAGCGTGTAAAAAGCATGCCCTTTTTTATTAGCAATTAATTTATTATTGGTTCGCTCAAATAATTGAAAACCAACAATATCCTCCAAATTTTGTAGCTGTTTAGTCAGTGCTGGAGGCGTTAAAAACATCGCTTCTGCACTTTGGCGTAAGCTTTTTAACTCATAGATTGATATAAAGATACGCAACTGTTGCAAGGTATAGTTCATTTATCTTCTCACTCAATATCGTTCATAATAAGTTAATATTACATTAAATATTATTCAATTTTAATTAACATTGAAAACTGTATACTGCTAACAAATTCAAAAACCTAAGGTAATTATCATGAATCAACACAACTTAACAATCGTTCGTAACTTCTTAAATCATCAAAAAAATGCACAAGCTGAGCAAGCTCTGGCACTTATCGCTGAAGATGCTGTGTGGCATAGTGACAGTATTGGCGCACCATGGAGTGGCGACTTTCACGGCAAAGCTGAAATTATCCGTCACTTTGCCAATATTCGTCAATCAGTGACAAGCTTTAGCAAAAAACCAATGGATATCATTGCTAGTAATAACACCAGTTTTGTTTATGAATATGGCTATCTTGAGTGCACCTTTAAGCATAATAATGAATTCTTCGCCACTTATATCGTGTCTATTTATGAAGTTACAGACAATCAGATCATTTCTTATCGTGTTTTAGAAGACTCCAACACGCTATATCACACCTATCATAAAAAATCCCACATCAAGGAAACATTATGAATACACGTATAAAATCACTGATTTATTTACTTGCTTTACTGTCTATATTAACCGTAAACATCTATGTTCCAGCCATGCCAACATTACAACAAGCTTTTGCTACTACTAAAGCACATATTAGTCTTACCGTAAGTTTTTATATGCTTGGTTTAGCCATTGGTATCCCTTTATATGGTGCCATCGCCGATCATATTAAAACCTCCAAGGTGCTTATCTTCGGACTTACTCTTTATATTATTGCCAATCTAATTGCGATATTTTCACCCAATATATCCACCTTTATCTTTGCGCGCTTTGTCGAGGGCTTAAGTGCCGCGAGTGCCCTTTGTTTATGGCAGGTGTTGAGCTTTACCTACTTTGAATATAAAGCAAAACACATGATTAACTCAGGATTTATTATCATTGGCTCGATGCCCGCATTAGCACCGATGTTTGGTGGATTTATCCTATCCTTTAGTCATTGGCAAGCGCTTTTTTTTACCTTAACGATTCTGGCAATTATTCTTATTGGGCTAACTTTGAGTTTACCCGCAGCAAGCGCTGCATCACAAATCAAAAAAACACAACATCAACTAGAGCAAACTCATATCGTCTTATCGATTTTAAGACAATATAAGCACTTAGTTGTTGATGCGCAATTTATGATACTTGCCTTTGCCAGTGCGACGATCTACATGTCGGTATATGTTTACTTATCACAGGTTCCTTTTTTACTGACAAAACTTCATTTTGCGACAAAAAGTTTTAGTCTGTTCTTTATACCGATTTCAGTGGCATTTATTTTGGGTGGACTTTTTTCTAAATTTTTACTGAAAAAAGGCATTTCATTTAAACATATGTTCATGTTACCTGTGGCAGTTACAACCATTGTTTTTATCTTAGTTGTTATTGCTGAACTAGCTGGTGTTACTCTATCGGCATGGTTATTAGCCATTCCATTTTTTATCTTTACCATTGGTGCGGGTATTGGTATGCCCAATTTAGTGAGTCAAGCATTGCCTCTTCACCCACATCGCCGCGGCACTGCCGCATCCGCCATTGGGTTGGTGCAAAATCTGTTTGCTTTTGCCTTTAGCAGTCTTGGTGCTTATCTTACCCGCTTTGGCTACGAGGGTCTGGTTGTTTCTTATGCGCTTATGACTGGTTTGCTGATATTATGGTTTGGCATATATCTTTTTATATGCCATCGCAAAAAATCATTCCTTGAGACTTGCCCTACCGCCACGGCTGTCCCATCTCAAAATTCAAATATATATTGATTGCATAAAAGTCAACAATGGTTACTTATCACTCTAACCAAGAGTCATCCAGATGAGATTAAAGGCATTATTTTGAAAATTGAGTTCAATAAAGTCTCATAATGTGTTTAATACAATCAAACCGTTAATTTAGATGGGACAGCCCTGGCCCTACCGCTTAACTTAAACAATTGATTTAACTAACTGAATAATACCCTCTACTGAAATCCCTACTTCTGCCAGTAAAGCATTTTTATCACCATGATCTTGATAATGATCAGGCAATCCGATGTTACGCACTTTGATTTTACTCAATAGATCATTAGCTATCAGATATTCATTCACGGCAGATCCAGCGCCACCCATAATCACATTTTCTTCTAATGTAATAATAACCTCATGAGAATCGGCTAGCTCTTTAATTATTTGCATATCTAAAGGTTTAACAAAACGCATATCTATTACGGTAGCATTAAGCTGTTCGGCTGCCTTAAGCGCTATGGGGAGCAATGTTCCAAAATTTAAAATTGCCACTTTTTGACCTTCGCGCACGCATTTTGATTTTCCCATTCTCAGATTAAAATCTTTGGTAATCTCGACACCTGTGCCCGTACCACGCGGATAGCGCACCATAGCAGGACCTTGGTGTTTAAAGCCTAGGCTTAACATATGATAACATTCATTTTCATCACTTGGCGTCATGACAACCGTATTAGGGATACAACGCATAAAGCTTAGATCAAAAATACCTGCATGCGTTGCGCCATCCGCCCCGACGATTCCTGCACGATCCACAGCATACAGAATATCTAAATTCTGTATACTGACATCATGAATCACCTGATCATAAGCACGCTGTAAAAAAGTTGAATAAATTGCCACCACGGGCTTATAACCCTCACAGGCAAGGCCTGCGGCAAACGTCACTGCATGCTGTTCAGCAATTGCTACATCATAATAACGTTTAGGGTACTCCTTTGAAAAACGAATTAAATCTGACCCTTCACGCATTGCAGGTGTGATACCCACAAGCTTGTCATCTTTGGCTGCCATATCACAAATCCACTGCCCAAAGATATTAGAATAGCTTAACTTTGCGGTAGATGAACTTATGGTGCTAGTGCTATTGTTTGAATTAAACTGAGGATTGACATGATGAAACTTAATGGGATCTGCTTCTGCTTTTTCATAGCCTTTGCCTTTTTTAGTTAATATATGCAAAAGCTTAGGTCCTTCGTGATGTTTAATGGTTTTTAAAGCTTCAACTAAAGCTTCAATATCATGTCCATTAATTGGACCCACATAGTAAAAGTTAAGTGCTTCAAATAAATTAGCCGGTACAAACATCCCCTTGGCTTGGGTTTCCAAGCGTTTTGCCAACTCAAACGCACCAGGGAGTTTTTTAAGAAACTTTTTACCGGTTTCACGAATATTGTTATAGGTTGAACCAGAAAGAATTTTGGTCAAATGACTTGTAAGTGCACCAACATTCTCAGAAATAGACATTTCATTGTCATTTAATACAACCAAAACATCCGAGTGCATGCCTCCTGCATGGTTTAACGCCTCAAATGCCATACCTGCTGTTAGTGCGCCATCACCAATAATAGCAACGGATTTAGCAGATGATCCTTTCAATTTATCAGCTTCAGCCATACCTAAAGCCGCACCAATGGATGTACTTGAGTGCCCGACACCAAAGCTGTCATAAACACTTTCGCTGCGCTTAGGAAAGCCTGAAATGCCACCGGGCTTTTTAATCGTAATCAACTCATCCGCTCGCCCTGTTAGGATCTTATGAACATACGTTTGATGCCCGACATCCCATACTAAGTGATCACTCGGTGTGTCATAGACATAATGCAAAGCAATAGTAAGCTCTAATGCTCCCAAGCTACTAGCGAAATGCCCGCCTGAGACATCTAAAGTCTCAACAAGAAACGTGCGTATTTCAGTCGCTAAATCCGTTAATTGAGAAACGGCAAGCTTGCGTACATCACAAGGCGAGTTGATCTTTGATAACAACGGGTAATTTGCACGATTTGTTTTTGACATAACAACAAGCAATGTGTCTATTTTAGTTCTGTGGCATAGTATCCTTTACTATGGCAGCTTTCTCAAGCAAAACCCTTAATATTCTTTGCTTTTAATGTTATTAATTCCATAGTCAATCGTGCCTCATGAGCCCCTAGATAGATCACTTAGGCTTCGACTCACGCTCAGCCAACGTTTGTAACCAATCACATTATTATCGTTCCCTGAGCTGAGTCGAAGGGAAAATAAAAATAAATGCCGTCTTGCCATTTGCACTAAAGCACTCTAATATCACCAGCTGTTAGGTGCGTGTGTTATAAAACACACGTTAAAAGGGAAATTGGTGTGAATCCAATACTGTACCCGCAACGGTAAACCACGGTGTTTTTGAGTATTCAAAATACCGCTTGCAATCATTCACTGGGCAACTCGGAAGAAGCATTTAGGTCAAGTCCGGAAACCTGCCTAATAATAATTCGTTTACGGGGATATAAACAGCAAAGAGGGCTCCATGCAACCATACCGTTTTCGCACATTAAGTGCCATCATACTATTTGCCATCGTTGGGCAAACAATATTTGCTGATCAGACAACTCAAAATGATCATCAAAATGCAAATGATGGTTCAGTGACTCAGTATACATTACCAACTATTGTTATCGACTACAGCAACCACTTAAAAAGTAACCAGCGCAAAACACCAAACACGGCTAACCATACGCTTAGCTCACCCATTAGCGTGTCTCTTATGCCAAATTATGCCAATCAAAGCATTGATCACACCATTGAGCAAAACGCTTGGGTTAACAGCAATAATAATAGTGCGGCAAATCCAAGTTTTTATCTCAAAGGGCAACGCGCTAGTGTGTTATTAAATGGCATCCCTCTGAATCAATTTAACTCACAAGCGCAAAATATTTCGTTAATTCCACAAGACAGCATTAAAAGCATAGAAATCAACCCAACGGCCAGTAGTGTGCTCTACGGCGGCATGGGTCTAGGCGGCACAATCGATATTGAACAGAAATTTATCGCCCAGAACCAATACACTATTGATTTATCTGGTAGCTACCCATTTGGCGTTGGCATTAATGTCTTTATTAATCAGCTATTGAATGATGACAAAACATGGAGTTTGCAGCTTGGCAACAGTAGTCAAAGCATCAATGGTTATCGCGATTACTCACGTAATAACAGCAATAGTGCCTATATTGCGTTAATGCATCAAACCAATACGCAAAAATTCACACTGAACTTTAGTGATAGTTACCAATATTTGCATTTCCCTGGCGCACTAAATCAACAGCAAAGTGATGATAATCCATGGCAAGCAAGTGGTGGCAAAGAAAAATATATTAACCACACCGTTAATACACAGCTTAATTTTGAACAAACACTTGATAAAGAATGGCAGTTTAGCGTCAAATCGCAATATCAACAGCAATGGGCTAACGCTATTTTTGCTGATTCAAACTATTCCTCTAAACAAGGCAGTAGCTTATTTTATTTACGCCCAAGTCTCATATTTGATAATGATTTTGTAAAAAACACATTCGGTAGCGAGTTTAATTATCAGACCTTTAGACAAAGCAGTACGGTAAATAATGCAACACAAACGAATATTGCACTGTTTAATCAAAGTGACTTTATATTCAATCACTATTGGCAAAGCGGTATTGGGGGGCGTTTTGAGCATAGCTATACCAAGGGCGACTTTATCTCTAGTAATAACTCTGGCTCACAGGTGATTAATATCGGAGCAGGTGATATTTATTTGCAATATAACTGGAGCAAACACTTCAATACACGTGGCTCGATTTCATACGCCTATCAGTTACCTTTTATCGATCAATCTAATCTAACGCCAGGAGCGACACCAAGCTTTGGCTTAAATCCGCAAACAGCGTGGATTTATCAGCTTGATAATATGTATAAAAATCACAAACTGACTTTGAAAAATAGTAGCTATTGGATGCTAATTAATAATCAGATTGATTATGATCCAAGTTTCAAAAGTGATAGCACACCTTTTGGAGCAAATATTAATCTACCTCCGACGCAAACGATTGGTAATTTATTCGCGCTTGATTACGCGTGGCTGTCGAGCTTAAGACTTGGCGGTAGTTTTGCTTTTAATTTAAACACCTTTAGATCTGGAACCTTTACAACACTTGATGAAAATCAAAATCCAATAAATGTGCCAATTTCAAACAATCAAGTCCCTGGACAGCCACTTTTTACTGCTGATATACACACACATTGGCAGCTAAACGATAAGCTCTCATTTTGGCTGCAAGAGCAATACTATAGTGCAAGCTACGCCTATGGTGATTACACCAATACTCTTGCTAAGCAAAGTGGTTATTTCCTTACCAATCTTGGGGCTAAGTATCAGCTAGATCATTGGCAGTTTAACCTAAACATTTATAATCTATTTAATAAGTTCTATTACAATTATGTTTCAACTTATAATTTGATGGATTTAAGTTACTATCCTGCTGATGGTATTGTCGCAATGCTTAATATTCAATATCAGTTTTAATTCCTTATGATGAAGCGTGCAACCCTACTGTCACTGACTTTACACTTAAGTGTTCTCTTAGTAATTGTCCTTTTATGCACGCTTGCCAAATATATTAACAACATACCTCAAAAGCCGATTGATATTGCACTCACTAAAGAGAGTATCCCCGCACATATTGTTTATCTAAGTCAAACCATAGTAAATACCAACACTCCAAATAGTGTTATAAGTCCTATGACAAAATCATCTGCTAAAGAAAGCAAACAAGCAGCAACCGCAACTGACACCCCACTAATAACGACACATGACTCAAAACTAAAAATTGAAACTAATCCGCCAAAGCAAGTAAAGCCATTAAAGCAAGAAGACAGCAAAATTGAGAAAAATAAAACATTACCTAAAGCTGTTAGTAAAGAGAATAATCCGATTCAACTAAACACTGCTCCAGCCTCAGCAAACTTTAGCACTGCCAAAGAAATCAATGAGGTAATGTCAGCGCTACAAACTGCTTTAACTAGCTATCTTGCCAAACAACCCTCACCAGATAAATCCTTCAATGTCGTGATTACGTTAACAATTAATGATAAAGGTACATTAGAAAAAATAAGCTTCTCCCCCTTGCCACCTCAAGCGCTACAAGATCTTCTCATTGACTTTTTACAGTCTCAAAGTTACACACATAAGCTTTTACTGCCTCATAAGATTGATATCAACATTCCTTTGGAATTAATCTCCGCTGCTTCCGATTGAATATCAATCGCTCCCTGAGCCTGTTGAAGGGAGTTTAAAAAAGGTAAAGACGACAATTGCCTTCGACTGACGCTCAGCCAACGTAGTAGCCCCCTCTCACCCGTGCCGCTTACGCTGCACAACCTCTCCCGCAAGGGGCCAGGGCTGTCCCATCTAAATTAACGGTTTGATTGTATTAAACACATTATGAGACTTTATTGAACTCAATTTTCAAAATAATGCCTTTAATCTCATCTGGATGACTCTTGGTTAGAGTAATAAGTAACCATTGTTGACTTTTATGCAATCAATATATATTTGAATTTTGAGATGGGACAGCCGTGCGCAAGGGGCGAGGTAACAAACTCACGTCGGACAGGAGTATCAAATATAGAAAAGCAGCAAATTCGTAGGGGCGTATTGCATACGCCCTTTAAGCATCAAAAGGACGTTTAACAATAAACCGACTTAAGCCCACCCATAAATAAAGATACGTAAAGAAACTTAACCAACCAGCAAAGCTACCAAAGCGATATAGCCAACTAACTTGTGATAACAAATGATTAATATCAGCATTTGCTTGATGCATTAACACTTGCTGCATATAAGGAATGGCAAGGCTACTAAATAAAACGACCACACTGAAAAGCACCAGTAAAACAGCTGCGACGATAAGGTTTTTGCGTACATTTGGACGTGTTAGTTGAATGATTTTCTGAGGGAAAAAATACAACAGCACAACAAACTCGCTGATATAAGAGATGAGCGTTAAAACAAAACGCCAACTAAGGTCAGTATTAACCTCAGGTAAGCGCACAATAAACCAACTTATAACCGAAACAGCAAGAAACAATGCTGCCCATTTATTCTTAAGAAAAAAACCTAGATAAATACAAAAAGCAAGATAGAAAAAGGCATAAATCATGATTGATTTATCCGCACTTAGAATAGCCACAATTTAAACACGTTAAGCAATTATCCATGCGCACCATCGCTTTGGTGCTGCATTTAGTGCATAGTTGTGATTCAGGTGGAAAATTATTACTGGCATCATTACTGGGTTGTTGACGTTGGTCAAGCTCTTGACGCTTTGCAGCAATATATTGCTTTTGCTCTTCATCTAACTCATCATCTGGCAGCATGCCGATTTTCTTTAAATGCTTTTCAATGACATCACCAATTTCAGAAACCAATGAAGGAATATACTTACCACCACGCTTTAAATAACCACCATTAGGATCAAACACGGATCTTAGCTCTTCAACCAAAAAGGTAATATCCCCGCCTTTGCGAAAAACTGCTGAGATAATCAAGGTCAACGCAATTGTCCATTGGAAGTGCTCCATATTTTTTGAGCTTAGAAAAATCTCGAATGGACGACGCATTTCGTGCTCTGTGCCTTCATTTAAGATAATATCATTAATCGTCACATACAACGCATGCTCAGCTTGCGGTGGCTTGATCTTATACGTTTCACCAAGGAGTGATTCTGGACGCTTGATATTTTCACTCATCTGCTGATGTGATTTTTCTTTTTTTGTTGGCTTGACTGCAACATTGTTCGCCCCATCATCGGGTTTAACAATATTAAATCCTGTTATTTTTTTCTCTATCTTAACTGCCATCTTTATTCTTTTAGCTCTTTTTTCTTTTTTTCTAAAGGGTTAACAACAAATACTTGTGATAAATCGTGCATCAAAAGTTGTCTTATTTTGCCTGAGCACGCTTATGAATACAATCGATAATTCAAGGATATATATGAATAGCACAGTATTTTAAATAATTTTGCAGATCAGGGTCAGGGCTGTCCCATCTAAATTAACGGTTTGATTGTATTAAACACATTATGAGACTTTATTGAACTCAATTTTCAAAATAATGCCTTTAATCTCATCTGGATGACTCTTGGTTAGAGTGATAAGTAACCATTATTGACTTTTATGCAATCAATATATATTTGAATTTTGAGATGGGACAGCCGTGAGATCAGGGTTGTGATTAAGCGCTTTATTGGTAAAGATATTACATATTCCACAATTAAGTACAGTTTTTAATCTTATGAAATATCTTCCTGCTAATAGTGCATCAAGCTACGCCTCTCGAGTCACTAATGTTAAGCATGAGTATTTCCATCAACTGGTTAAAAGTATTGATCTCAATCAACCTATTGAGACATTGGAAAACAACAAACAGCATTTTATCTTAATTGGCTTTTGTTGTGATGAAGGGGTTAAACGTAACCAAGGTGTTATTGGTGCCAAAGAAGGTCCTGAATATTTTAGACATGCGTTTTTTAATTCAGCGGTACATCTCAATAACAACATCATGCTTTATGATGCAGGTAATGTTTATTGCGACAGTCAAGATCTTGAATTAGCTCAACAATTATTAGCAGAATATGTAGCTAAAGTCATAAAACTCAAAGCCATACCGATTGTTATTGGTGGCGGACATGAAACAGCTTGGGGACACTTACAAGGGATTTACAAACAAAATCTTAATCCCGTCATTGTGAATTTTGATGCGCATTTTGATTTGCGTGAAACTTTAACAGGTGAGCTTGGCAGCTCAGGCACCCCTTTTTATCAGGCATCGCGCTATTTACAAAATCATCAGTTAGATTTTAATTACTACTGCATGGGTATACAACCACTTGCTAATACCAATAGTTTATTTAATTACGCTCATGCGGCCAATACACACTATTTACTTGCTGAGCACATCAACAATAACCCGCAAGATTTGTCATTTATTGACAAAGTCATAGCAAAACATGATCGCATTTATGTCACGCTGTGCCTTGATGTTTTCCAAGCTGCTATTGCACCAGGGGTTAGTGCACCACAAGCATTAGGCATTGGCAGCCCTTTTGTCATTAATGCTTTACGCAAGCTCAAACAATGCAATAAAGTCATCGCTTTGGATATCGTTGAGCTTAATCCAACAAAAGATATTGATAATAGAACCGCAAAGCTTGCCGCAGCACTTCTTGCTAATTTTTTGCAAGCTTAAACAACACTCATAGGAGGGATTTATAACATGTCACGAACAGTCAAAGCCGCAACTGGCACCAAACTCACTGCCAAATCTTGGCTAACCGAAGCACCTTTGCGCATGCTGATGAATAATTTAGACCCTGATATCGCTGAGCATCCTCAGGATCTTGTTGTTTATGGCGGCATTGGTAAAGCAGCACGTAACTGGGAGTGCTTTGATAAGATCGTTGAGTCTCTAGAGAAGCTTGAAGATGATGAAACATTACTTGTGCAATCAGGAAAACCAGTAGGTGTTTTCAAAACACATGCCGATGCACCACGTGTGCTCATTGCTAACTCAAACCTTGTTCCACATTGGGCAGATTGGCAACACTTTAATGAGCTTGATAAAAAAGGCTTAATGATGTACGGACAAATGACTGCTGGTTCTTGGATATATATCGGCTCACAAGGTATTGTCCAAGGCACCTACGAAACATTTGTTGAGATGGGACGTCAGTATTATAACGGCGACTTATCGGGCAAGTGGATTCTAACCGCAGGATTAGGTGGTATGGGTGGCGCGCAAACACTCGCTGGCGTTTTAGCCGGTGCCTGTGTTTTAGCCATTGAGTGTGATGAAAGCCGTATTGATTTTAGGTTACGCACCAAATACGTTGATTACAAAGCCAAAACATTAGATGAGGCAATGGCTATTCTCAACAAAGCCTGCGCTGAGAAACGTGCTATTTCTGTGGGTCTGTTAGGAAATGCTGCTGAGATTTTACCTGAAATGATCAAGCGCAGCATCAAGCCTGATGCGGTAACGGATCAAACCAGCGCACATGATCCATTAAACGGCTATCTACCGATTGGTTGGAGTTTGGAAAAGGCTAAAAAAGAGCGTCAAAGCAATCCTGAATTAGTTGTAGCAGAAGCCAAAAAATCAATGAAAATTCACGTAAAGGCAATGCTTGAATTTGCCAAACAAGGCATTCCAACTTTTGACTATGGTAATAATATTCGCCAAGTTGCCTTTGATGAGGGCTTGCAAAATGCGTTTGATTTCCCAGGTTTTGTTCCGGCATTTATCCGTCCACTCTTTTGTCAAGGCATTGGACCGTTTAGATGGGTTGCTTTATCCGGTGATCCTGAGGATATCTATAAAACGGATCAGAAAGTTAAAGAACTTATGCCGCATGACAAACACCTACATAATTGGTTAGATATGGCAAAAGAGCGTATCGCCTTTCAAGGTCTGCCGGCACGCATTTGTTGGGTTGGCTTGGGCGATCGTGCGCGCCTTGGCTTGGCATTTAATGAAATGGTTAAAAATGGTGAGCTTAAAGGTCCTATCGTTATTGGTCGTGATCACTTAGATTCAGGCTCTGTCGCAAGTCCTAATCGCGAAACAGAAAGCATGAAAGATGGTTCAGATGCGGTATCTGATTGGCCGCTTTTAAATGCATTACTCAATACCGCAGGTGGAGCTACGTGGGTAAGTTTACATCATGGAGGTGGCGTTGGCATGGGCTTCTCTCAACACGCCGGTGTTGTTATCGTTGCCGATGGTTCTGAAGCTGCGGCAAAACGTTTGCAACGCGTATTAACCAATGATCCAGGTACTGGGGTTATGCGTCATGCTGATGCCGGTTATGACATCGCAATTCAATGTGCTAAAGACAAAGGACTCAATTTACCCATGGTTAATGCAGATACAAAAGATACTACCTGTGCTACAGCCAAAAATGAGGCGTTAATATGAGTGAAGTCATGAATAAAACAAATACAACCAATAAAAAAGCGTTTAACCCGCAAGGCTTTTGCTTAATCCCAGGTGAGCTTAGTCTTCAGGATATCGAACTATTACTTAATAGTGCATGCCCCCCCATTCATTTGGATGATAGCGCATACGCTAAAGTGGCAACATCACGCAGCATTGTTGAGGAAGTGCTTAAAGAAGGAAAAACAGTTTATGGGATTAACACGGGCTTTGGCTTACTGGCAAATAAAAAAATCCCAACCACAGAGCTTAAAGAACTACAACGCCGCATTGTGCTTTCTCATGCTACCGGCGTGGGTAAAGCGCTAGATAATGACACTGTTAAGCTTATTATGCTACTGAAAATCAACAGTCTTGCACAAGGCTACTCAGGCGTCACACAACAAACCCTAGATGCTCTCATCGCCTTTTATAATCATGGCATTTATCCTGTAATTCCTGAGCAAGGTTCAGTCGGTGCATCGGGTGATTTAGCACCTTTAGCGCACATGAGCATGCCACTGATTGGTGAAGGTGAGGTGAATTATCAAGGTCAGCGCATCGATGCAGTTGAGGCTTTAAAGAAAGCAGGATTAAGTGCTATTGAGCTTCAAGAGAAGGAAGGCTTAGCACTACTTAATGGCACCCAAGCATCAACTGCCATTGCTTTAATGGGATTGATTAAAGTAGAGCGCAATTTCAGTATTGCTGCTATTGCTGGCGCTTTAAGCATTGAGGCAACCCTTGGCAGTATGAAGCCCTTTGATCCAGTTATTTCCAAGATCAAACGCGTTGAGGGTCAAATCCTTTTCTCACAAGTCATGCGCAACTTATTGGAAAACAGTGAGATTATGCACGCGCATGATCACTGTAGCAAAGTACAAGACCCTTACTCATTACGTTGCCAACCACAGGTAATGGGAGCCGCTTGGCAAGTGATCAATGACGCTAAGCGCAATTTATTAAATGAAGCTAATGGTGTCTCTGATAACCCGCTAATCTTGCCAGAAACCAAAGAGATTATATCCGGCGGCAACTTCCACGCTGAGATGGTGGCAATGAGTGCAGATATGTTAAGCATCGCTTGCGCTGAAATTGGAGCTATTTCTGAGCGTCGTATTGCCCTTTTGATCGATAAACATTTAAGTGGCTTACCTGCATTTTTAATTGAAAATGCTGGTCTTAATTCGGGCTTCATGTTGGCACATGTGACCGCATCCTCATTAGCTAGTGAAAACAAAACACTGGCGCATCCGGCATCTGTTGATAGCCTACCAACTTCTGCTAATCAAGAAGATCATGTCAGTATGGCAACTTTTGCCGCACGCAAATTAAACACAATTGCTCAAAATGTATTATCTATATTAAGTATTGAAGTGCTTGCTGCTTGCCAAGGTGTCTCAATACGAGCACCACTTAAAACATCAAACATATTGGATAGTAAGTATCGCCAAATTCGCGCCAAAGTACCTTATTATGATGAGGATCGCTATTTTGCACGTGATATTGAAAATGCCACCGCCGTTATCAAACAACATGCATTTTATAGCGATGTGCATGCACAGCTTTTCCAAGTGTAAAGGAGTAAAAACATAAGTTGTATCAGCGCCTACCTCTCCCCTTGCGGGAGAGGTCGTTCAGCTTAAGCTGAACGGGTGAGGGGAATATTTAAATCTCAACTTACTTTTATTCCGGATAAAACTGAAAACTCCCCAAAAATTTAAAAACGTGTACAATACGCCCGAAGCAATGATATAAGAACAGGAATCACAAGGATGGCGCATACTACTTTTGGTGACCACATGAGTAAACTATTAAACAAGATGACATCAAAGGTGTCTTTTAAAAAATGTGAAGACAATACTGGAAAAGGTTTTAGAGCATAGCAGTTTAAACCTTTACTCAATCAGTAGCAGCCAAAAGGAGTACGAAAAATTGAGACGGACAAATTACAGGTGAAAATAAGCTAAATGACTTTGATCCTGAGCAAATTAGTGAAGTGTTATGTACTGAAACAGCCAAGAAATACGAAGCTGCCGATAATGTTATTTTGATTCATGATCCTAGTGAGATACGCAAAAAATATACCAAGCAAGCAGAGCATATAGGAAAAGTAAAGGATCTGAGTAAGAAAACCATTAATGGCTACAGAAGCTTCAATACAATTGCCGTTAATTTAGATAATAAGCAGATTGATTTATTGAGTCATGAGTTATACAGCAACAAGCAGCCAGAGTTTTTATCAAAAGAAACGATTGAACAGTTAAGTGCTGGTGAAGATATCGTGATTTCACAGGCGTCTAAAGAAGCCTATGATGACGATAGTTATTTGACCTCAAAGCGCGTCGCATTAAAGCATATTAAATCCTGCTCTAACGCCTTAAAAGAAAAGAATTCAACATTAAATATTACGCATGTATTAGATCGTGAGTTTGATGATAGCGAGTACTTTGATTTTATACAAGAACTGAAAGATGAGTTTGTCATACGATTGAAGAAAAACAGGACGGTTTCAGGCTTAAGCGGTGATAAGGAGCAAAAAGGGAAATTGATAGATCACACCTTTGAACACTCGTATACTTTCTGTATTCAAAAGCTGTATATCAGTGGACGCTGTTTTCAGGATTGCGTTATCAAAGCCAAATGGCAGAAAATTGGGCAATATCATGTTGTTTTAATGACGTTGCTTGATCGCAATGGAAAAGAAGCTTTTGATGAACCGATGCTTTTAATTACGAATAAGCAACTTATGAATCAATATGACGTTTACAACGTATATAATTGCTATTTAAAGCGCTCTCGTATTGAGGTGTGTTTAAATCTATCAAAGGCGAATTAGGCTGGGAAGAGTTTTAGACTTAAAGATTTTGAGGGAATTAAAGCCATTACTGCTATTGGTTTCTTTGTCGCATCTTATTTATATGAAATTGGTCAAGGTGAAGTTTATGATGACTTTGTTGTATAATTGCAGAGCTTGGTGGCTCTAAATCAGGTGAAGTAACACGGTATTACATCTTGGAAGGGATGAAAACATTTCTTGCTAAACTGCGTGTAGATCAGTTTATTGAGGAACATCAGATAAGCCAAGCAGACTTAAAAGCCATATTGAATTTTATTGGACGAGGAGAAATTTAAAAAAATGGGGAGTTTTCAGGATAAAAGAATAAAAACGTAATAACATAGGAATAACAAAAGGTAAAAGTATGTATGATCTTATCATCCAAAATGCGCGCCTTGTGACCTTCGATCAAGACGAGCGTATTTTGGATAATGCTACTTTAGTCATTAATGAAGGCAAGATTATTGATATCTTAGCCAAAGGTTCAGTACTGCCTAAGGCACATGAAACCATTGATCACAATGGTCAACTTATAACACCGGGACTTATTGATTGTCACACGCATCTTGTCTATGGTGGCAATCGCGCTGACGAGTTTGAAATGCGATTAAATGGCGCCTCCTATGAAGAAATTGCCAAAAAGGGTGGTGGCATTCGCTCAACCGTTATGGCAACACGTAACGCTTCTTTAGATGAGTTATATCACAGTGCCAATAAACGCCTTAAACAAATGATGCAATATGGCACAACCACCTGTGAGATTAAATCAGGCTATGGATTAGATTTCGATAGTGAAATGAAAATGCTTAAAGTTGCTCGTCAACTTAATGAATCTAAGGGTATTGATATTATCCCCACCTTCTTAGGTGCACACGCTTTGCCGCCTGATTTTGATGATAAAGATCAATATATTGACTTTATCATTGATGAAGTTTTACCCGTGTTAAAAAAAGAAAATTTGGCACAGGTTGTCGATGGCTTTTGTGAAAATATTGGTTTTTCACATAGTCAAATGAAGCGCCTTTTTACTGCAGCAAAAAATCATGGGTTTCAATTAAAACTGCATGCCGAGCAATTATCCGATCAAAAAGGTGCGGCTCTTGCTGCTCAATTTAACGCTCTATCAGCTGATCATTTAGAGTATCTTGCGATTGAGGACATTACTAAAATGCGCGATGCTAATACCGTGGCTGTTTTACTACCTGGTGCCTATTATTTCTTACGTGAAACCAAGTTGCCACCTGTTACTGATCTGTTAAAACAAAAGGTGAAAATAGCCATTGCCACTGATGCCAATCCCGGCTCATCACCTTTTTTATCGTTGCCACTGATGATGAATATGGCATGCACCCTATTTCGCATGACACCTTATCAGGCATTTCAAGCAACAACAATCAATGCCGCTTATGCACTTGGAATACAAGCACAAAAAGGAAGTATTGAAATCGGTAAATGCGCTGATTTGATCCTATGGGATTGTGAACATTACAATCAAATTATCTATGACTCAACTTTAAATTATCGCCAAGCAACTATTAAGGATGGTGAGTTAATCGTTTAAGGTGCACTGCACCATCTGCTATCACTAGTCAAAATGCCTTTGTTTTGCATAAAAAAACACGATTAAATTAATTGTGGTAGCTAGATGCCCATTCAAGTTTTTAGCCTAGGAAAATGGTACAGATTTTTGCTTGTTTGAGTGCACAGCACGAGTTTGCAAAAATCCCATTTTACGGGCGTTAAAAAACTTGCAGGGCGAGCTTTTTGGTTACTTTTTCGCGGAGAAAAAGTAACTGCCATCAGCCACAACAGTGGCGGGCAAATACCTATCAATATGCCATCAAACCGCATAACGGATATCAGCCCAACCCTGTCATTTCATTAATCCTAAGCTATAATACATCTAATCATTTGGCTGACATTGCCAGAGCTCTATGCGGTGACATAAGCTCTTTTTGCAAATTAATGCTCTCCAAAACTTTAGGCGCCTCCAAATAAGCATACCTCAGATTGCTGATGCGCAAAACACCAATTCCTGCACAAATTAATAATGCATAACTTACTGCATAATGGAGGTATAGCCTTATTTCATACCAATTTTGACTCTGTTGAACCACAATAATACCTAATCCTAAAAATGCCGAGAAAACTATAAGAAGGCTCCAAAGCATAACCTTTACAGTAATCAACCTCTTATTAATAATAAGTCTGTTTCCCTTTAAATAGATACACGCACTTTTTATGACTGAATAATGTAAGTTATACTGACACATATAACTATGTATGCCCTCATATCCCTTAACAGTTATTGGAAGTAATCCATAAAGGCTCTTATAATACTGAAAACTCCCCAAAAATTTAAAAACGTGTACAATACGCCCGAAGCAATGATATAAGAACAGGAATCACAAGGATGACGCATACTACTTTTGGTGACCACATGAGTAAACTATTAAACAAGATGACATCAAAGGTGTCTTTTAAAAAATGTGAAGACAATACTGGAAAAGGTTTTAGAGCATGGCAGTTTAAACCTTTACTCAATCAGTAGCAGCCAAAAGGAGTACGAAAAATTGAGACGGACAATTACAGGTGAAAATAAGCTAAATGACTTTGATCCTGAGCAAATTAGTGAAGTGTTATGTACTGAAACAGCCAAGAAATACGAAGCTGCCGATAATGTTATTTTGATTCATGATCCTAGTGAGATACGCAAAAAATATACCAAGCAAGCAGAGCATATAGGAAAAGTAAAGGATCTGAGTAAGAAAACCATTAATGGCTACAGCAGCTTCAATACAATTGCCGTTAATTTAGATAATAAGCAGATTGATTTATTGAGTCATGAGTTGTACAGCAACAAGCAGCCAGAGTTTTTATCAAAAGAAACGATTGAACAGTTAAGTGCTGGTGAAGATATCGTGATTTCACAGGCGTCTAAAGAAGCCTATGATGACGATAGTTATTTGACCTCAAAGCGCGTCGCATTAAAGCATATTAAATCCTGCTCTAACGCCTTAAAAGAAAAGAATTCAACATTAAATATTACGCATGTATTAGATCGTGAGTTTGATGATAGCGAGTACTTTGATTTTATACAAGAACTGAAAGATGAGTTTGTCATACGATTGAAGAAAAACAGGACGGTTTCAGGCTTAAGCGGTGATAAGGAGCAAAAAGGGAAATTGATAGATCACACCTTTGAACATTCGTATACTTTCTGTATTCAAAAGCTGTATATCAGTGGACGCTGTTTTCAGGATTGCGTTATCAAAGCCAAATGGCAGAAAATTGGGCAATATCATGTTGTTTTAATGACGTTGCTTGATCGCAATGGAAAAGAAGCTTTTGATGAACCGATGCTTTTAATTACGAATAAGCAACTTATGAATCAATATGACGTTTACAACGTATATAATTGCTATTTAAAGCGCTCTCGTATTGAGGGTGTGTTTTATAAATCTATCAAAGGCGAATTAGGCTGGGAAGAGTTTAGACTTAAAGATTTTGAGGGAATTAAAGCCATTACTGCTATTGGTTTCTTTGTCGCATCTTATTTATATGAAATTGGTCAAGGTGAAGTTTATGATGACTTTGTTGTATTAATTGCAGAGCTTGGTGGCTCTAAATCAGGTGAAGTAACACGGTATTACATCTTGGAAGGGATGAAAACATTTCTTGCTAAACTGCGTGTAGATCAGTTTATTGAGGAACATCAGATAAGCCAAGCAGACTTAAAAGCCATATTGAATTTTATTGGACGAGGAGAAATTTAAAAAAATGGGGAGTTTTCAGTATAATATGAATATTTGAGTCGCATTATCATTTGTTCCTTTCCTTTTTAATCTCAATATGCTCAGCATCACAAATTGCATTTATAGATCTTAAAAGATTTTCATCACCACGTCTTAAATAAGTTCTATTGCCATATACTTTGTATACATATCCTAAAAGCATCGGGATTGAAGTCAAGATAGCAGGCACTATACTATTCAATAAATTTAGCAACATATTTTACCCTCTTAGTTAATAAGTCACATGAACCTCTTTACAGCCAACGCACCTAACTGTTGATACAACCCATCAAAAGCCCCATTACTCATAATGACGTAATGGGTAAAACGTTCGGGTTGTGATTGCTTAAAATGCGCAACAATATCGGCAACCTCATCAAATACTATAAAGTTTTCTTTAGCGTAAGATGCCGCCTGCCACTGCATCGCACTGTTTTGATAAAACCAAACCTCATCGGCAATAGTAAGCGCATTAATTAATGCCTGCTCTTGCGCACCCATTTTCATCGTATTTGAGCGCGGCTCTAAAATTGCAACGACTCTTTCCTTATCTCCGGCACGTGCTTTAATTGCCTTAAGCGTTTCTGCTACCGCCGTTGGGTGATGAGCAAAATCATCATAAATGGCATAGTGATCGTTTTGTGCAATGCATTCAAGGCGGCGCTTGACACCTTTAAAATTTTTAAAACTCTCTGTCACTTTATCCAATGAAACACCCAGTGTTTTTAAAACTGCATAAGCTGATAACGCATTTTTGGCATTATGCTCACCTAATAGCGCCCAGTTAATTTTAAGTGTTTTATTGTGATCTATGATCTCAAACTGGCTATAGTCTTCAAGTATAGGCTTGATATCAAGCCCACGCTCAGCTTGCAGAGGGCAACATTGAGACCAACAGCCCATCGCTAGTAGCTTATGAATGTGGGTATCTAACTTAGGATAAATAACCGTCGACTTTCCAGGTAACCGCCGCATAAGATGGTGAAATTGTCGATAAATATCGTCAATCGAATTGAAAATATCCGCATGATCAAACTCAAGATTATTAATTACTAACACATCTGGATGGTAATGCATAAACTTCGAGCGCTTATCAAAAAATGCAGTATCATATTCATCGGCTTCAATCACGAAGTACTCAGAATCCGTTAGGCGCGATGACACCCCAAAGTCCTGAGTAATACCACCGACCAGAAAGCTTGGATTTAATCCTGCATCATCCATCAATTTAATGACCATCGATGTGGTAGTTGTTTTACCATGTGTTCCGGCAATGGCAATGACCGTTTTACCTTTAAGAACTTCTTGATAAAGCCACTTGGGACCTGAAAAATACTCAAGATCACTATTTAATAAGTGCTCAACAATTAGCATACCACGGCGCATCGTATTACCAACAATCACCTGATCAGGTTTATGTGATTCAATATCATAATCATAACCAGATATAAGCTTAATGCCTTGAGACTCAAGGTAGCTGCTCATCGGTGGGTAAACATTTTGATCACTGCCTGTGACCTTGTAACCTTTCTCACGCGCTAATAGCGCTAAAGCACCCATAAAGGTGCCGCAAATGCCTAATATATGAATGTGTTTCATGACCTACTTTTGATTTTTTATTTTTTCAATAATCGATGTACTCGAATGACTGGGCTTTAAGGTAATGGTTTTGACCTCACCACCTGCAGCTAACACTTCTTTAGCGCCCGCAATTTGTGAAACTTCATAATCGGCACCCTTAACCAGAATATCCGGTAATAGTTCACTAATAATTCGCTGTGGCGTATCTTCTTCAAATGCTACTACCCAGTCAACACAGCTTAATGCCGCAAGCACTTCCATCCGCGATTGTAAGTTAACATATGGTCGAGATGTCCCTTTTAAGCGCTTAACCGACTCATCGGTATTAACAGCGACAATCAAGCGATCACCCAAAGCGCGCGCTTTTTGTAAATACTCAACATGTCCGGCATGCAAAATATCAAAGCAGCCATTGGTCATCACGACTTTTTCACCTTGAAGATGGACCTCACTCATTGCTTTTTTGAGCTCAGTTTGACTTAAAACACCTTTGTGTACTCTAGCTTGTGCATGGAGTGAATCATGCAACTCTTGAGCATTCAGTGTTGCCGTGCCAACTTTACCAACAACAACACCTGCTGCGGCATTAGCAAGACGCATCGCTGAGGTGTAATCATAGCCACATGAAACTGCCATTGCCATGACGGCAATGACGGTGTCACCTGCACCAGTCACATCAAAGACCTCTTTGGCAACGGTAGGAATCGTTGTCACTTCACCGTTTTTTAACACCAATGTCATACCTTCCTCACTTCGAGTAATTAGCAGTCCACCTAAATGACAATTGGCTATTAATTGATGCGCTTTAGTAATTAACTCATCTTCAGTATGGCACTTGCCAACAACTGCTTCAAATTCCTTGCGATTGGGGGTAATTAAAGTTGCACCTTGATAGATACTAAAGTCATTACCTTTAGGGTCAACGAGTGTTGCAATATTTTGTTTATTTGCCAATTCAATCAGTTTTTGCACATCGTGTAGTGTCCCCTTACCATAGTCCGATAATACCATGACATTATAGTTTTGAAGCACTGCCTCAACATTGCTGAAAAGCACACCTTCATCAACTTGCACAAAACCTTCTTCAAAATCAAGACGCAACAACTGTTGTTTTTGGGATAACACACGCAACTTCGTAATCGTTGGCAAATGTGTTTCAATCAAATGACTATGAATTGATTGTTCAGCTAAAAAGTTTTTTAGAATGTGTGCTGGCTCATCCTGACCAATCATCGCACAAATTCCCGCCTTCCCTGCGAGTGAGGTAATATTTAAAGCGACATTGCCAGCACCACCTGCACGATCTTGAATATTCTTAACATGCACCACAGGAACTGGTGCTTCAGGTGAGATACGCTCTGTCAAACCGTAGTAATAGCGATCTAACATCACGTCACCTACGACTAAAACACGTGCTTTTTGTAAGTTACTTTGCATTATTTATTCAGACACTAATAGCAGTAGGCGTAATACTACACTAAAGCCTAATAAAATTACAGTTTGTCGTTGATGCTATTTGCTAAGATTTAGAGAGAGTATAAATTAATGGGAACGCGCCAAATCGCTTAAACTTCTAAAAGCAATATTGACTGATTCAAAGTTTGGTTCATCCGTACGCATATCTTCAATAAGTCCATTCCAACGTGCTAAATAACTGCTGTTGATACTCAACCAATACTCAACTTTGTCATTAACATCATCGATATCTTTGGTAAACTCAATAACACGTCTGACCAAGCGGTATTGCAATTTATCCAAATCATCACGCAAAGCAGACGTTGATAACGTACCCCAGTAAGATTGTTTACCGCCTAAGTGATTAATGCAACTTCTAAACCAAGATAACCATAGCTTTTGATTAAGCAATATAGCAATCTTTTCAAATGACTCACTTTCTTTGGAGATCTCTATACTATGGGCTAAGTCCATCACTGAAGTTGCCATCTTAAATGATAACACCTCATCAACAATCGTTTTTGGTACCCCAGCATTAATTAAAGCCGTCGCTTTATCCTCAATTTTTTGTTTTTCTGATGGAATCAAAAGCCTTGGAAACACCTTTAATGCACTAGGTGCTGTATGTCGATACTTAGCAATCACCTCAGCAATTGGGAAGCCTTTAGGCTCATTGCGTAAAATCCAACGACAATTGCGACGCACAAATCTAAATAAGATCTGTAAACACTTTTGAATGCTTTCAGCGCTTACTTTCCCACTTAACTTCTCTGACTTTTGCCATAGTTTATCCAAAGAGAAAATCTCAACCACAGCAATAAACGCTTTAATAATATCAGCAACTGACGCCCCTGTTTCATCATATAGACGTTGAATAAAAGTGACCCCCATGTGTAAAGTAACCGCATTAGTAATCTGTGTTGCGATAATTTCACGCTTTAACTTATGTCCTTGCATTAAATCAGCGTATTTCTCACGTAGTACCGTTGGAAATTCCCACAATAAGAAAAAGTTAAAGTGAGGATCGTCTGGTAGGTCAGATTTTAAAATCTGCTGCTTAATCATCGTCTTGGTATACGCCATAATCACAGAGAACTCCGGCGCTGTTAAGCTTTTCCCTGATAATGCACGTGATTGTAGCATCTTGTCTGTTGGTAAATACTCAACTTCACGATCAAGCTGCATCTTACGCTCAAGCTCACGCATCAAACGTGCATATGACTCGACAAAATAGCGCTCTTGTGATTGCAATTCATTAGCGATTGTGCGGTTTTGACCATAGTTATTCTGTAGCACCAAATGTGCGACATCACCAGACATCTCAGCCAATAATTTGTTACGACCACTTTCCGATAACTCGCCATTTTCAATCGCCATATTCAGTAAGATTTTGATGTTTACTTCATGATCTGAACAGTCAACACCCGCAGCATTATCAATCGCATCAGTATTGATTGAACCACCCTTTAAGGCATATTCAATACGCCCTAACTGTGTGCAACCTAAGTTACCACCCTCGCCAACAACTAAGCAGTTTAAATCACGCCCATTAATGCGCACTGGATCATTGGCGCGATCGCCAACGGCTTCATTAGTTTCAGTGTGTGCTTTGACATAAGTCCCAATACCACCATTCCACAGTAATTCATAATCCGCTTTCAATAATAACTGAATTAACTTGTTTGGTTCCAATTCATTAGCATCAGTCTTTAACAGTGCTTTCATTTCTGGACTTAATTGAATACTCTTCAATTGACGGCTAAATATACCACCACCCTGTGAGATAAGCTTTTGGTTGTAATCTTCCCAGCTTGAACGCGGCAAATCAAACATGCGCTTTCTTTCTTTATAGCTTGAAGCTGCATCTGGATTAGGGTCAATAAAGATATGCATATGGTTAAACGCACCCACTAAGCGAATATGCTTGGATAATAGCATACCATTACCAAACACATCACCTGCCATATCCCCTATACCAACGACCGTAAATTCTTCAGTTTGGGTGTCTTTACCTCTTTCTCTAAAGTGACGTTTCACCGATTCCCAAGCACCGCGCGCGGTAATACCCATCTTCTTGTGATCATAACCATTCGAGCCACCTGAAGCAAAAGCATCTCCTAACCAGAAATCATATTCCATCGCCACACTATTAGCGATATCAGAGAAAGTTGCTGTACCTTTGTCCGCCGCAACCACTAAATACGGATCATCTTCATCATAGCAAACGACATTCTGCGGCTTAATGATTTCATTATTTTTAATGTTATCGGTAATATCTAGCAACGAGCTAATGAACATGCGATAGCAGCTAATCGCTTCTTCCATCACCGCTTCACGCCCTTCTAGAATTGGTAATCTTTTTGGTAAAAATCCACCTTTGGCACCCAATGGCACAATGACCGCATTTTTAACTTGTTGTGCCTTAACCAAGCCTAATACTTCGGTGCGATAATCTTCTTTTCTATCTGACCATCTTAATCCACCACGCGCAACTTTAGCACCACGCAAGTGAACCCCTTCAACACGTGGAGAGTACATAAAAATTTCAAACATTGGCACAGGTTTTGGCATTTCAGAAATTTTTGATGGAATCAATTTAAATGATATATATTCCTTATGCTGATTATGTGTGTCTTTTTGGTAGAAGTTCGTTCTTTGTGTTGCTTCAATTACCTCTTGTAAACGACGCAATAATTTATCTTGATCAAGACTTGACACATTAATAAGTTTTGCTTTAAGCTTTTCACGAATGTCGCTTACTTTAGTCTCACGATTTTTTTGTTCACAGACTGGATTAAAGCGTGCATCAAATAATGATACCATCAGGCGAACGATCTCCGCATACTCAATATAAGTATCTTCGATATACTGCTGACTCAAACGCACGCCAATTTGTGTCATATAACGCGTATAAGCACGCACAATCGCTACTTCACGCCAATCAAGACCCGCATAAACAATCAATGAATTAAATCGATCATTCTCAGCAACCCCTGCCCAAGTAACCGCAAAAGCTTCTTTTAATTTATCGGTTACTTCAGCAATTTCAACTGGCTTACTGGTTAATAAGGCAAAATCCGATAACCAGATAAAACCACCTGATTTAGGTTTGACCTTATAAGGACGCTCTTCAGCAACGGATAAACCAAAATTTTCTAAAATCGGCATAATCTGACTTAGCTGCACCACCTGATCTTTTAGGAACAATTTAAAGTGTAAACGGTCACTAGATTCTTCAAGCACTTGATATAAACTCATCGATAAACGATTTTTGCGCGCCTGTTCAAAGTGCACGATATCAGACACTGCCTTGCGTGGAATATAATCATCTTTATAAGCTAAAGAAAAGGCATGTGCATATTCTTGGGCGTAAGATCGACCTTTGTTCTCGCCAAACTCTTCAATTAGATCATCAAATAGATAATCGCTCCACTGACGCTCAACGCTCTTGATTTTATCTTCCAATAATTCTAAATCAACTTGCTCCACTGGTTCGTTACCATCAAGATAAACAGTAAAGTCAATTCGGCATAATACACTTTCCAAGAAGTTTGTTTTAAAAGTCGTACGTTGACCATTCAACGTTTTTAACAAAATGCGCTCAACACGTTCTCTGACTTCTGAGTTATAACGATCTCTGGGCATGTACAACATACAGAAATAGTAACGGCTAAACTGATCCTTGCGTACAAACAACTTCATGACTTGACGTTCACGGATATGGTAAATACCTAATGCGGTATTAAACAACTCCTCATCTGAGCTTAAAAATAGCTCATCACGCGGATAGGTATCAATAATATTACTCAACGCCTTATAAGCATGCCCAAACTTTCTGAAGCCTGACTGTTTTAACACCATTTCTTTACGCAAACGCAAAAAAGGAATGTGTTGTGGCGATGAGTGGTATGCCGTTGATGTATATAGACCTAATAAGCGTTTATAACCAGTAATTTCACCTTTTTTGTTATAAATTGCCACTGAGATAATATCCATATACGCAGGACGGTGAATCGGAGAAACCTCATCAGATTTAGCAACCGTTAAAATGGCATCAACATTTTTATTGATATTTAGATTTTTTTCATAGATATCACTTAAGGCAGTAATATAATCATCATTCACTGAGAACAAACCTAATGCTGAGGATTTCTCAGCCACAAATGCCTTCTCGCCTTTAACCGTTTTCGCATCAAAAGCGCAATAGCCTAAAAAGATAAAATGATCTTTCTTTAAGAACTCTAAAAAGTCAATCGCTTCTTCATAGTAGTTTTGTGCCACTTTATCTTTAGGTTGGTGCACCTCTTTGATCATTGTTTGCAACTCTGCCTTCATCGGCTCAAAATCGCGAACAATTGCTTGGAGTTTTTCATAATTTTCAGTAATTTTTTGCTCAATCGCCTTAAGTGCAACTTTATCATCTGTTTGACGATCCACTTCCATGATCACCAAACAGGTTTTATCGTTATTGGCCGCACCCTTCTCATCTGCCACATTATCCGTCAATGCAATCAACTTGCCTTTGGCATCACGCTTTAAATCAATGCCGCCAATGTTCATCATAAAATGAATACCAAGTCCCATTGATGACATCAACATCATTAAGGTATCTACTATAAATGGAGAATCCTGACAGCTTAGCTCAATAACCGTATGACGTGATACCCAGCCATTTTGCTCATATACCGGATTATATACGCGAATTAGCGCCTTTCCTTCAGGGTTTTTGTAGATAAATTTCCAAAAAGAAATAATTGAACCATATAAATCCAATAGCTCACGCTGATGAAGCTCATCTTCTGATATTACGCGTATATAAGCTTTTAATAGGGATTCGAGTATTGAGGCATCCTGTGACGAAAATTTCTCCTTGAACATGCTTGTTAACTTCTGAATAACCGCTTGCGTTCTCTCGTTGTAGTGCATTTTTAACCTACTGTTTTGTTTTGACAAAAGACGCATGCATGATAAGCCAGTTTTGCCTGTCCCTCAACAGTAAGTTCTGCCTAAAATAGAGTTTTTTTACCTATCTGTTGTATATTTTAAATTTATTTGACTGTCAGGGAAAATTCAGGACAAAGATAAGCCGAACACAAGTTAACTATAATATTTCTCCAAATCATCGGCACCCCCAATATGTTGCCCATCAATATAGATTTGCGGCACGGTTTGGCTATTTGTTAATGCTTTAACGGTTCGCATTGACGCTCCATGACCTAGCACAACTTCTTCATAGCCTTGGTTATGATCATTAAGTAACTTTTTGGCGCGTTTACAATGTGGGCATCCAGGCTTAGTGAAAATTGTCACTTCTTTTGGCAACTGCGCATTAGGTGCAACAAACTCAAGCATCGTATCCGCATCAGAGACTTCAAATGGGTCACCAGCTTTATTTGGCTCAATAAACATCTTGGCAATCACACCATCTTTTACAAGCATTGAATAACGCCATGAGCGCTTACCAAAACCTAAAGCCTCTTTATCAACCAAAAGCCCCATTTTTTCGGTAAACTCACCATTACCATCGGGGATAAACTCGATATTTTCAGCTTTTTGTTCTTTTTTCCAAGCATTCATCACAAAGGTATCATTGACTGACATGCAAACAATGCGATCAATACCATGCTGCTTAAACACTGGAAACAACTCATTAAAACGCGGCACATGTGCTGATGAACATGTTGGCGTGAAAGCACCCGGTAATGAAAAAACAATGACATTTTTACCTTTAAAAATATCATTGCTTGTCACATCTTGCCACTGACCATCTTGCATGGTTCTAAACGTGACATTTGGAACGTGTTGGTTTTCTAAATTTGGGAACATTTATTGACTCCTGTTTTATTGATTATTTCGTTATTCATTAATATTAATTGATGCATTCAAACTATGCATTTGTGTCTTGTGCACTTGTTTCGCCATTGTAGAGGTTGCATAAAAATCTGTGCCTGCTAAAGCAAGATTGCTACCTAACAACATAACACTGATTGCGATATTTATAATCTTTTTCATGCTCTTTATTCCTTTTTGCTGTTTTGATGTCAACACTATAGCAAACGTTCAAGCATGTGATAAATATATTATATTTTAATTATTGATCAATTTTTCTTATTGTAAATTAAGCCTACAACAACCTAAATCAGCAAGCGCTTTATTACATTCATAAAAATATCCACACCATGATTACTTGTGATACTCTCTGGGTGAAACTGTACTCCGCTTACCTGAAAATGCTTATGTTTGATTGCCATAATATAATCATCGTCCAATGATCTTGCCAAAATATCTAGATTTTCATGAGGAAAAGATGAATCTTCAGCTGCTAATGAGTGGTAGCGTGTCACCTCAAAAACAGAGGGCATACCAGCAAAATATGCGTCTGAATTATGTTTAATTTTACTGACTTTTCCATGCCTAACGTTTTTTGATCTTACCACCTTACCATCAAATACTTCAACCATAGCCTGCATACCTAAACAAACGCCAAATAAAGGGATTTTTCCACTAAACTCCTTTATTAGAGGGATATATCCACTATCTTTTGGGCTACCAGGACCTGGACCAAATATAATTAAATCATATTGGGCTTGCCTTATACTGTCAGCCGTAACACGATCATTTCTGATAACGTCTGCACTCACTCCTTCTAGTGAGACACAATATTGATAAATGATATGCACGAAACTATCATAGGCATCAATTAATAAAAGCTTCATTTCTTAACTCCTTTGCTGTAATTGCATAATACGTTGAGCTTAACTTACTAATAGTTTCATTCCACTCTACTTCCGGAGTTGAGTCATAAACAATACCGCCTGATGCTCTAATCGTATATGTTCCAGACTGGTAAGTGGCAGTGCGGATACAAAGCGCTGTTTCAACCACACCAGAAAAATCTATAAAACCAATACAACCAGCATAAAGACCTCTTCGCGAATTTTCCGTTTCCTCAATAATTTCCATTGCTCTAACTTTAGGAGCCCCAGTCATTGTCCCTGCGGGAAATGTTGCTGCTATCACATCATACTTATCATAACTTGCTTCTTTTTGTCCAATGACATTGGAAACTATGTGTGATACATGAGAGTATTTCTCAACGACCATCAATTCATCTGTTTTTAAAGTTCTCTTAGCACAGACTCGACCTATATCATTACGACATAAATCCACCAACATAATGTGCTCTGCTCTTTCCTTTTCATCATTCAACATAGCTTGCTGCAAAATTCTATCTTCTTCTGCATTTTTTCCAGCCCTAATAGTTCCTGCGATTGGTCTCATCGTTAGCTTATTATTCTTATCAATTCTTAAAAATAGTTCAGGACTAGCTCCGATGATATGCATGCCCCCCAACTGCGTATAGTACATATAGGGAGAAGGATTAATTTTACGTAACCTTTTATATACAGAGTAGGGTTTTATCTCACTATCTATAGTTATTTCATGTCCTAACTGAATCTGATAAATATTGCCTTGCACAATATGATCTAAAGCCTTATAAACCCAATTAAAATATGTCATTTTATCAACAGAATCCTTGATCTTCTTAGGGGTTAAAACTTTACTATCTGAGCAAAAATCTAACTGCTGTTCATCATAAATTTCTTCACTAACAATATTCATAACAGCTTTCTTAACAGAGCTTTTAGGAGTATTTTCAAGTTCATTAGTAATTAAAAAATTCTGACCATTTTTTAAATCCATATTAATTAATGTACTATAAATACTCAGATCAATACTGAAAACTCCCCATTTTTTTTAAATTTCTCCTCGTCCAATAAAATTCAATATGGCTTTTAAGTCTGCTTGGCTTATCTGATGTTCCTCAATAAACTGATCTACACGCAGTTTAGCAAGAAATGTTTTCATCCCTTCCAAGATGTAATACCGTGTTACTTCACCTGATTTAGAGCCACCAAGCTCTGCAATTAATACAACAAAGTCATCATAAACTTCACCTTGACCAATTTCATATAAATAAGATGCGACAAAGAAACCAATAGCAGTAATGGCTTTAATTCCCTCAAAATCTTTAAGTCTAAACTCTTCCCAGCCTAATTCGCCTTTGATAGATTTAAACACACCCTCAATACGAGAGCGCTTTAAATAGCAATTATATACGTTGTAAACGTCATATTGATTCATAAGTTGCTTATTCGTAATTAAAAGCATCAGTTCATCAAAAGCTTCTTTTCCATTGCGATCAAGCAACGTCATTAAAACAACATGATATTGCCCAATTTTCTGCCATTTGGCTTTGATAACGCAATCCTGAAAACAGCGTCCACTGATATACAGCTTTTGAATACAGAAAGTATACGAGTGTTCAAAGGTGTGATCTATCAATTTCCCTTTTTGCTCCTTATCACCGCTTAAGCCTGAAACCGTCCTGTTTTTCTTCAATCGTATGACAAACTCATCTTTCAGTTCTTGTATAAAATCAAAGTACTCGCTATCATCAAACTCACGATCTAATACATGCGTAATATTTAATGTTGAATTCTTTTCTTTTAAGGCGTTAGAGCAGGATTTAATATGCTTTAATGCGACGCGCTTTGAGGTCAAATAACTATCGTCATCATAGGCTTCTTTAGACGCCTGTGAAATCACGATATCTTCACCAGCACTTAACTGTTCAATCGTTTCTTTTGATAAAAACTCTGGCTGCTTGTTGCTGTACAACTCATGACTCAATAAACTGAAAACTCCCCAAAAATTTAAAAACGTGTACAATACGCCCGAAGCAATGATATAAGAACAGGAATCACAAGGATGGCGCATACTACTTTTGGTGACCACATGAGTAAACTATTAAACAAGATGACATCAAAGGTGTCTTTTAAAAAATGTGAAGACAATACTGGAAAAGGTTTTAGAGCATAGCAGTTTAAACCTTTACTCAATCAGTAGCAGCCAAAAGGAGTACGAAAAATTGAGACGGACAATTACAGGTGAAAATAAGCTAAATGACTTTGATCCTGAGCAAATTAGTGAAGTGTTATGTACTGAAACAGCCAAGAAATACGAAGCTGCCGATAATGTTATTTTGATTCATGATCCTAGTGAGATACGCAAAAAATATACCAAGCAAGCAGAGCATATAGGAAAAGTAAAGGATCTGAGTAAGAAAACCATTAATGGCTACAGCAGCTTCAATACAATTGCCGTTAATTTAGATAATAAGCAGATTGATTTATTGAGTCATGAGTTGTACAGCAACAAGCAGCCAGAGTTTTTATCAAAAGAAACGATTGAACAGTTAAGTGCTGGTGAAGATATCGTGATTTCACAGGCGTCTAAAGAAGCCTATGATGACGATAGTTATTTGACCTCAAAGCGCGTCGCATTAAAGCATATTAAATCCTGCTCTAACGCCTTAAAAGAAAAGAATTCAACATTAAATATTACGCATGTATTAGATCGTGAGTTTGATGATAGCGAGTACTTTGATTTTATACAAGAACTGAAAGATGAGTTTGTCATACGATTGAAGAAAAACAGGACGGTTTCAGGCTTAAGCGGTGATAAGGAGCAAAAAGGGAAATTGATAGATCACACCTTTGAACACTCGTATACTTTCTGTATTCAAAAGCTGTATATCAGTGGACGCTGTTTTCAGGATTGCGTTATCAAAGCCAAATGGCAGAAAATTGGGCAATATCATGTTGTTTTAATGACGTTGCTTGATCGCAATGGAAAAGAAGCTTTTGATGAACCGATGCTTTTAATTACGAATAAGCAACTTATGAATCAATATGACGTTTACAACGTATATAATTGCTATTTAAAGCGCTCTCGTATTGAGGGTGTGTTTAAATCTATCAAAGGCGAATTAGGCTGGGAAGAGTTTAGACTTAAAGATTTTGAGGGAATTAAAGCCATTACTGCTATTGGTTTCTTTGTCGCATCTTATTTATATGAAATTGGTCAAGGTGAAGTTTATGATGACTTTGTTGTATTAATTGCAGAGCTTGGTGGCTCTAAATCAGGTGAAGTAACACGGTATTACATCTTGGAAGGGATGAAAACATTTCTTGCTAAACTGCGTGTAGATCAGTTTATTGAGGAACATCAGATAAGCCAAGCAGACTTAAAAGCCATATTGAATTTTATTGGACGAGGAGAAATTTAAAAAAATGGGGAGTTTTCAGCAATAAATCAATCTGCTTATTATCTAAATTAACGGCAATTGTATTGAAGCTGCTGTAGCCATTAATGGTTTTCTTACTCAGATCCTTTACTTTTCCTATATGCTCTGCTTGCTTGGTATATTTTTTGCGTATCTCACTAGGATCATGAATCAAAATAACATTATCGGCAGCTTCGTATTTCTTGGCTGTTTCAGTACATAACACTTCACTAATTTGCTCAGGATCAAAGTCATTTAGCTTATTTTCACCTGTAATTGTCCGTCTCAATTTTTCGTACTCCTTTTGGCTGCTACTGATTGAGTAAAGGTTTAAACTGCCATGCTCTAAAACCTTTTCCAGTATTGTCTTCACATTTTTTAAAAGACACCTTTGATGTCATCTTGTTTAATAGTTTACTCATGTGGTCACCAAAAGTAGTATGCGCCATCCTTGTGATTCCTGTTCTTATATCATTGCTTCGGGCGTATTGTACACGTTTTTAAATTTTTGGGGAGTTTTCAGTATCAAAGGGTTTTTCTGTTGCCTCCTTTTGTGTTACTTGATATTGCAGCGTTGATAGTGTACTAAGTTTCTGCTTTTTTATATCGGCATTAAAATGTTGGTAATCAGTTGCCATTGCAATAACTCCTATACTTATTAAGATAAAGCCTATGCTAATATTACGCGGGTACATCTATATTCTCCTGCCAATTGCACTGTTTTGATTTTAGCAGGGTAATTGCTATAAAGTGATAACTTAAGAGAGTGAAAACAATAATGTAACAATTTTTTTACATGGCAATACCCTCTTGAAACGGTTTCTTCACATTTTTCTAAATATAATGCAATCAATTCGATCGCGTGATCGTTAGAAATAATAGTTTGAAATTTGAGTAATAGGAGCAGAAAATGATCGTAACAAAACAGACACAACAAAAAGCATCAACTTGGCAAAAAATCAAAAAAGAATATATCAAGTTTTGTTCATTGCAAGCACAGTCACATTTATATTTATAAGGTTAGTTTTGTTTGTGGAAAAAGGTAAAGATAGTTGGGTTAATGCCAAGTTTATTGATCACAAAATAAGTTAATACCATATTCCAGAAAATCATCGCAATTGCTGAAGCAATTGCGACACCAAAGGCATGTAAACTTGGAATAAGTGCAATGCTGAGGATAATGTTGATAACAAGTGCGATGTAAAAAACACGACACGTTGTTTTTTCAAATCCTGCCATATTTAAGATCGTAAAGACACTGCCACATAGGACGTTAACCGCTTGACCAATCATTAACACACAAAACAGCGAATAGGCTTGTGTATATGCTTGACCATAAAGCATAGTAATCCAGTAGCCAGCAATAACTAAAGTTACCATGCCAAGAGTGGATAACCCGCAAATAATACGTGTATATTCAGTGATTTTGGCTTGGAATGCATCATGTGCTAACATTTTATAATCATTGGCCACTTGTGCCATAATATTGGCGCTAACTGCATTTAAAACAAAGACAACTAAAGCACTTAGTTGAAGTGCCACGGCATAATAAGCAATACTTTCATTACTAGAGAATATTTTCAGTAAGACAATGTCAATTTGACTTAGCAATAAATTACCCCATTTTAATAACATAAAAGCGAGATTACTGCCGTGTGGCTTATGACTTTTAAATCCGTATTTGATGCTGACTTTTAACCATAATATAAACATGTAAAGGGTAATCGCGGCAAACATTGAGCCCACAAGTAGCGGGGCATTATGAATTTTGATTACAATATAGATGCCAATGATCAGTAGCATAATCAGACGCATGATAAATTGAATTAAGTTTGCATAAATCACTTTTCTATTGGCGACATAAAAAGACTGCAGAAGATTAGCAATAAAAAAAGGTAGCGCAAACAAGAAAGCAAAAACTTCAATAAAACTGGCATTGGGATCAAATAAATAGATATAGCTAAAACAGCCAATGCAGGCAAGTGCAAGAATGATTATCCCGCGGCGCCAAAACCAATTGTGTAGTTGGAAAACTTCTTTAGTACGTCTACCCCCATTGTTGCTAGACCAGCCCCAGCTACGAGCTAAGATGCCATCAGCACCAAGGGTAGCAATCACTGCAGAAATAGTGGCAATGGTCACACCAAACATATATTGTCCATATTCAGAAATAGTTAGATAGTGTGCCAGTAAAATGGCAGAAGCAAAGGCAGTCATTTGTCCTAAGCCTTGTACAAACATAGTGCCCAGAGATTTGACTAAAATCTCGTTGTTAAGTAGTTTTTTAGCTTGTGCTATTAACATCATTAAATGCATCTTTTGGGTTTAGGTAATCCTGCAATTTTGGCAGCTTGCCGCGCAGGGGAGACAGGGAATAGGGTTTGTAGATAAAGGCTATTGCCAATGTCATTGCCATATTGCTCTTTGAGTGATTTAACCAAAAGGCGAATCGCTGGTGCTGCGTTATGTGTCTTGTAGTATTCGCGTAAAAAATAAATAATCTGCCAATGTTCATCGGTTAGTGTAATATTCTCTTCTTTGGCAAAAGCATAAGCGATATCAGTTGACCACTGTGTGTGGTCTTTTAAAAAGCCGTGCTCATCAAGTGGTATGGTAAATTGGGTCATTAATGCAGAAAAGGAAATTTACAATCGCCCTATAGTAGAGGAATTTAGTGATATAGTGAAGTTGAAATTAAACGGTTAGATTATATAAACCAACTTCAATATTGCCTAGAACCTGTTTGTACACCCAAGAAAACGGTAATTGATCAGGGTTGAAGTTATAAACGTGAACATCCCATAGCTTGTTTGAAGGATTGTAGTCAATAACCATATTTAAATAGCAGGGGGCATTACTGTTATTGCTTAAGGTGTAAAATGAATTATCAGACATTGTTTTAAAAGCGGGTTGCGAATGCCTTGAATTATTTGTTGAGACCCAGCATTGTTGAATTTTTGTTTGTGACGTGAGGCTAACTCTTTCGCGTGAGGCAAAATAAACTGCTGTAATGCCTTTTTTATGACGAATTTTTTCTAACAACTCAAAATAGTTGTTGTTAATGTATTGATTTAATAGTACTGAAATAGAGCGTGTAGAGTTGTCATTTTCTTCACAGGAGTGATGCGTACAAGCGCTCAATGATAATGTAGTAATTAACAAAATAAAAAAAGCAGGAAGTAACACAAACCATCTTGACGCTTTTCTAGGTGTTGAAAGTTTCTTGGGTAAAAGTGTCAATATGATTCGCAAAATAAATTAAATCCTTTAATTTAATATAAAGATAAATCAAGCAAATTCAAAAAAGGCAACGTGATCATTGCCTTAACGTATTACTTGTTTTTATTTATTTAGTTTTTCTTTGATTAAGTCACCAATGGTTGTTGGCGCCATTTGCTCAGCTTTGTAATTCGTTTTAGCTGTTTTTTCCATATCTTCATCTAGGCCTTTGATAGAAAGGTTGATGCTGCGACGTTTAGTGTCAATATTGCTAACGCGCGCTTCAATTTCCTGACCTACTTTAAGGACATGACGTGCATCTTCAGTGTGTTCACGTGAAATATCAGCAACGCGAATGAAGCCTTCTACTTCAGGTGCAAGCTCAACGTTAGCACCGTTTTGTTGAACAGCTGTAATAACACCAGTAACTTTAGCACCTTTGTCATTTGCAGCGGTGTATTGTGTAAATGGATCATTAGAAAGCTGTTTAATACCAAGGGCGATACGTTCACGCTCGATATCAACAGAAAGCATCACTGCTTCAATTTCTTCACCTTTCTTCAATTGGCTTACAACATCTTCTGCTTTGTTCCAAGCAACGTCAGAAATATGCACAAGACCATCGATGTTACCATCTAAACCGATGAAGATACCAAAGTCGGTGATAGAACGGATCTTACCATTGACTTTATCACCTGGCTTATGTGCATCAGCGAATGCTTGCCATGGATTGATAATGCATTGCTTCATGCCAAGCGAAATACGGTGACGTGACGCATCAACTTCAAGAACCATTACTTCAACTTCTTGACCTAAAGAAACTAACTTGTGTGGGTTAGCATTTTTGTTTGTCCAATCCATTTCAGATGTATGAACAAGACCTTCAATGCCTTCTTTAAGCTTAACAAAACAACCGTAGTCAGTAATGTTAGTGATTTTGCCCATAAGCTTAGTACCAACAGCAAGCTCTTCGGCAACACTCGCCCAAGGATCTTCACCCAACTGCTTGATACCAAGAGAAATACGACCTTTGTCATTATCAAATTTGATGATTTTAACATCGATCTCATCGCCAAGTGCTAACATATCACTCGGATGCTTAATGCGGCTCCAAGACATATCAGTGATGTGTAATAAACCATCAACGCCGCCAAGATCAATAAATGCACCAAAGTCAGTAATGTTTTTAACAACACCTTTAACAACTGAACCTTCGCTCAACTTCTCGAATAATGCTTCACGATCTTCTTGCGTTTCAGCTTCGATAACCGCGCGACGAGAAACAACGATATTGTTGCGCTTAGTATCAAGTTTAACGATCTTAAGTTCGATGTCTTTGTCTTCTAAGTGAGAGATATCACGCAATGGACGAACGTCAACAAGAGATCCAGGTAAGAACGCACGCAGGCCTTTAACTTCAACTGTATAGCCGCCGCGAACATGGTTTGTAATACGACCCAATACAGTCTCTTGGTCATCACATGCTTTCTCAAGCGCACCCCAAACTTCGATGCGTTTTGCTTTTTCGCGTGATAGACGTGTTTCACCGTTGCTGTTGTCTAATGCGTCAAGTACAACATCTACTTGGTCACCAATTTGAACTTCAATTTCGCCTTGATCATTTCTGAATTGATCAAGAGAAACAATAGATTCTGATTTTAAACCTGCGTCAATCCAGGCAAATTCACGATCAATAGCAACGATAGTTGCTTTGATGATCTTGCCAACACGCATTTCAGTTTCTTTTAGTGAAGCTTCAAAGAGGTCTTTAAAATTTTCAGTCATGGTTTAGTTCCAATATATCTTAAGCCAGTGGTTAGTTATACATTGAGTTTACTGCATTCACTGGAAAACTGCATAAACTCAGCCTAAATAAAAGGTGGCAAGATTTTAAAGGATTGTCTTGACGTTTTCAATCAGTTGTTACTGTTTTATGCAAAAAATTCAAAAGTTAAATACTTCCTCTGCTTTTCATTAGATGAAATAGTTGAAGCGGTATATGCTAATGCCATAAATTCTTAACTAAAGATCATTAATACAGTATGAAGAGTTATCTATGTTTTGACCTAGGGGGTACCTATACCAAATATGCATTGATCGATTTAGCAGGAAACATCGTTGTATCAGATAAATATCACACAGGAAAAATCATTGACCCCAAGGCGCTGCTTCAGCAATTTATGCTGCGTTTTGTAGAATTAAAGAAGACATATCAGATCGTGGGTGTTGGCTTTTCGTGTCATGGAATTGTTGATATCCAAAGGGGCTGTATTGCCTTTGGTTCGCCTTATGTCAAAGCACTAGAAAATTACCCATTAGTCGAGCGTTTTAAACAAGAAGCAGGTGTTGAGCTTGTAGTGATTGAAAATGACGTTAATGCAGCAGCTATTGGTGAATCAACCTATTGGCAGAGTCATCACTGCCAGAATTATCTTTTTTTAACTTTAGGCACCAGTATTGGTGGCGCGATTATTATTAATGGTCAATTGTATCGTGGATTTAATAATGCAGCAGGTGAGTTTGGTTATATGCTGACAAATGCGCAAGATAATCAACAAAACAATCACAAAATAAAAAGCATGTTACCAGGTGCTTGGGAAGGTTATGCTTCAGCCAAAACTTTATTAGAAAAATATTGCGCTGAAACACAAAGTGAAGAAGTAAGTATAGCGTATTTTAAAGAACAGTTATTTAATAAAAAACCTATTGCATTAAAGGTCTTTGAAGCGTATTTACATCAGATTGTTGTCGGGCTCATTTCATTGACGCATATATTAGCGCCGGAGTTGATTATTATTGGTGGCGCGATTTCGGAGGAATCATTTTTTATCGACGCATTAAGGCAGCGCTTTCATGAGAAAGTATTACCTTTTTATAAAGAAGTAAAAATTATGCCAGCCCATCTTGGGAATCATGCTAGTGTCCAAGGGGTTGAGTGTTTATTGAGCAAATTAAGGGTGTGTTAATGATTATTTGCGTGAAATGCTTGACGGATGCCTTAACATTGGTTATCAATGATAGCGCGAGGTTAGGTTACATAAAGTAATTAAAACGAAAATAAACAGAAGTAAACAGAAATTTAAACGTCTTAAGGTGACTAACAGCATGAAGCTAAGAATGAACACGATGTTTAGATGGAGGAAGGAGTAGTAAAATAATGGCAAATCAATATTCTCAGAGCTTTGAAATCATTCTGTCAAAGAAATATGGAAGACCGGCAGAGGAAGTACTAAAGAGTTACTCAAGCGAAGGCTTAAGTTATGAGGACGTTGCGGGTAAGTTTGGGTTTAAAACCACCACTGTGCGTAAATGGTGTCGTAAATACAATATTGAGTTGTTAGGTCCTACAGATGGTAATGCGGCAAAAGCTTATGAAACGCTTTATCAGTCAAGCCTTAATGCTGTTTCCGTCAATACATATAATGTACTGTACCGTTCTTGGTCTATTGATCATCAATACTTTACGGTTGATAGAAAAAATTAAGTTTGATGATTAATGCAGCTTAATCAATTCGATCAGTAGCATTAAAATTATCGTAAATAAAAAAGCAGTTGATAATAGAAACGAGCAGAGTCTTAAGCTTAAGTTGTTTGTTGTTAAATGAATCATTGAGTTGATGATTCTAAAGCTGACAAATAGCCAACCAAGGATGAGTAAATAACTGATCTGCATTAGCTCTGGATTGAGCAAGATGATGATGAAGCAAATATAAAAAAGTACTGGCATTTGAAATAAGTTATCAAGATGTCTTGATGTGATTTCAAGCCAAGGTTGCTCTTTCTTACAAAAATCCATTGTGCGTAAATCACGCAACGTAATTTTTCCTTTGCGAATGGCCTGAATACGGCTAAACAGGGTAATAAAAACGCTGACGATGGTAAGAATCATCATCACAATAATCGGTATTGACCAAGCCGTTGTTGACATCGTGATACTCCAATTATTAAGTTTACTTAGCGAGTGCTTGCCATTTTTCGGGTGTATATGTTTTCATGGCGATAGCGTGCAGCTCACCTGATGCAATGTGCTCGTTAATTGCCGCATAGACCATTTGTTGTTGTTTGACTTTACTAAGTATTCCGTTAAATACATCGCTGATAATCGTTGCATTGAAATGCACATTGTCATCACTTTCAATTAAGGCAGTGGTGTTATCCCCCAGTCTGTTTTCGATTAAAGTTTTTAATTCGACTGTATTCATGATTTATGATCTCTTATTTGTTATTGTTTTACAAAAGGTGAAAATACATTATCCAAACCGTGGATGTTAATCAAGGATTTAGCATTTTCTGAAACAAGACCTGTAAATTGCAGATCAATGTTATTGCTTTGACAGTGATGGATAATGTGCATAAGAAGTGCGATGCCGGCACTATCAATCTCTTGAGTATTGTTAAGATCAATTTCTAGTGTTGATGCTACAGATTTAAGCGCATGATCTAGTTCTTTTTCAATGCTTGAAGCGTTGCTAAAATTAAGATCGCCGTTTAGGCTAAAACTATTTGGATTTTTTATTGATAAGCTCATTGTTCTTTTTCTCAATGGCAAGGTTAATATCTTTAAGGGTTTTATAGTCTTTGAACTGTGCTTTGAAGTTATCTAGTATGCTGACGCCGGCAACGGCTAGATCATAAATTTTCCATTTTGCCTGCTTGGTATCTTTGCTTGCTTCATTAAGCATTTTAATACTCAAATCAGAAGAGGATTGGTTTTGCAAATTAATGATTTTACCAGTTACGACGATTAATCGTTGCCCTTGCCATGAGTTATTACTAAAAGGAAATATTTGAATATCATAATTACCGGCCTGAGCAATATTCTCAGCATATGAATATGCCAACATTTGGGTAATTTCAGTGATAAATTTCTCTTTTTCAGCCTTAGCAGCAGCTTGCCAGCGTTCCTTGCCAACCAATAGTTGCGCAATGATATTTGTCGCTAAAAGTGGCATTACATGCGTGTTAATTAACTGGATAAGTTCTTTAGGGTTCTGACTTAATTGTTTCTTTGACTGAATCAAGGTTTTTTGTGTTTCAACAATAGACTTTTGCAATAAAGTTACTGGATCAGTCCCTGCTAATGATTTGCTAGTCTCAACAGTTGGTTTGGTACCTGCAGAAGTTGTGGTTGTTACAGTTGTTGCAGGTTTAGTGTTGGCTGCAAAGCTTATCTGCATGCTGGCAAGCATTAAAGTGGCGCTTGCAAATGTCGTTATTTTCTTTGTTTTATCGATCATTTTTTATCTCCAGACCCTGATACAAAGGTGTTAATCAGTGAGTTAAGGTTAATGGCTGAAGAGGTGTTTGACAACTCTATTGTGCTGCCATTTTCTAAGTATTTACTGTTATATAATCCGGGTATGTCGATATTTGATGGGTGCAGTGCAATAAAGCTATCACCCAAAATACCACTTGTATCAATAGCAGCGCCATAGCTGCTTGGAATGTTGTTATAGCGTTTATTAATGTTTAAAGTAACATCAGCAATAAAGCCATTGTAGTTTGGTGTTAGTGTAATACTATCAACTTTACCAATTTCAACACCAGCAATCCGTACAGCAGCTCCTGGGCGTAAGCTACCGATATTTTGAAACTGCGCTTTGACTTGATAAGAGCTATTATCAAAGCCAGCAAGTGACAGTCCACTAACTTTTAATGCCATAAAGATAAGTGCAACAATGCCAAGAAGGACAAAAACACCTACTAATAGCTCGTAAGATTTTTTATACATTTTTTAAACTCCTTTGAACATTAAGGCGGTCATTAGAAAGTCTAGACCTAAAATTGCTAAAGAGGAATAGACGACAGTCTTTGTCGTCGCTTGTGCAATACCTGCGGAATTAGCGCGACAATTATAACCTTGATAAAGCGAGACAATCGCCACAGCAATGCCAAAGACTAAACTTTTTAAAATACCATTCATGACATCGTCATAAAATAATACTGAAGCTTGCATGTTACCCCAGAATGTGCCACTAAAAAGCCCTAGCAATTTGACGCCAATAAGGTATCCGCCCCAAATTGAGATGCTCGAGAAAAACAAATTTAAAATAGGCACACTTAAAACACATGCCCAAAATCTTGGTGCTAAGATGAAACGCACTGGGTCAACGCCCATCATATTAAGACTAGCTAGTTGTTCAGTTGCTTTCATTAATCCCACTTCAGAGGTTAATGCACTGCCGGCGCGTCCCGCAAATAACAAAGCAGTGACCACCGGTCCAAGCTCACGAATAATGCTTAAGGCAACCATTGGACCTAAAGCTGATTCAGCGCTAAATTTAGCAAGTGTATAAAAACCTTGTAATGCTAAGACAAAACCAATGAATAAGCCTGAAACCAAAATGATCAAAACCGAGTTGATGCCAACGTGGTAGGTTTGCGTAATAATGCCGCGCGGATTGCAGCGACCAAATATCATCTCAAGTGCTAGTAATATTGATTCACCGAGATTGGTTATTGTATTTAAGGTGTTGCGACCAAGCATTTGGATGGTTTTTAGCATGAATCACTTCCTCATTTATTGCAATGTGCTTAAGAAGTTAGGCGCAGGATAATCAAATGCCACCGGACCGTCTGCGCTACCGGATAGAAACTGCGAGACAAATGGATCTTTACTATTTTTGATGAATTCAGGAGAACCTTCGAGCATTACTTGTTGATTGGCAATGATAATGACATGATCGGCAATGCTCATTACCTCATCAATATCATGCGAAACAATGACTGAGGTCATATGTAGTGCATCATTGAGTGCTTTGATTAAGGTTAAAATCACCTTTAAAGAAATAGGATCCTGACCAGTAAAGGGTTCATCATAAAGCATAAGCTCAGGATCTAATGCAATGGCGCGTGCAAGGGCGGCGCGTCGAGCCATGCCGCCTGATAGTTCACTAGGCATCATATCGGCTGTGCCACGCAGTCCAACAGATTGCAGCTTCATTAATACTAAGTTATGAATTAGGCGCTCACTTAGGTTGCTATTTTGACGCAGTGGGAAGGCAACGTTGTCAAATACTGATAATTGCGTGAAAAGGGCGCCAGATTGGAATAAAACGCCCATTTTCTTGCGTAAAGCGAGTAATGCTTTTTTATCTAGTGAATGAAGCTCATGATCAAGTACACGAATATCACCGTTTTTAGCTTTTATCAGGCGACCAATGAGATGCAAAAGCGTGGTCTTACCAGTGCCCGATGGGCCTAGTATTGCGGTGATTTTTCCCTTAGGGATGCTGCATGTTAAGTTTTTATAAATGCATTTTTCACCACGGAAAAAGACTACTTTATCAAAACTTACAGCAAGGTGATCGTAAGACATTAGGCGTTTAATGCTTGCTTAGCTTGGTTTGACTCTTCAGGAATAGTGACATTAAGCTCGAGGACGGATCTGTCTCCTTGGCTATCGATGTCAATTTTGATGTCATTGTGACCAATGTTGACATATTTTTTAACAACTTCAAGAATGTCATCTTGTAACCTATTAATGAAATCTGGTTTTTTAACCCCAGAGTGAGCTTCATTTCGTTGGTGTGATACGATGATCTGCAAGCGCTCTTTAGCAATATGTGCGCTATTTTTCGCGATAGGCTTTTTAAAAAAATTAAACAATCCCATGTTACTTTCCTCCAAATAGTCGCTTTAAAAGACTAGGTTTTTCTGCAGTGATAAAGCGTAATGGTTTATCATGACCTAAGAAGCGCTCGACGGCATCAATATAGGCTTGACCGGCTTCACTGTCTTGATAAGCAGTTACTGGCACACCTGAGTTTGATGCTTGTAACACCATTTTTGATTCTGGAATAACACCTAATAGCGGGATAGATAATACATCTTTGACATCATCAAGCGATAGCATTTCACCTTGTACAACGCGTGTCGGGTCGTAGCGTGTAATCAAAAGCTTTGCATCAACACCTTCATCATGTTCTTTGGCTTTACGCGTTTTACTGGAAAGCACACCAATAATGCGATCGGAATCACGCACAGAGGAAACCTCAGGATTCGTCACAACAATCGCTTTATCAGCATGGAGCATTGCCATTAATGCGCCTTTTTCAATACCTGCAGGCGAGTCACAAATAATGTAGTCAAAACTTTCTTTTAGTTCTTGCATAATGCCTTCTAAGCCGGCTTCGGTTAACGCATCTTTATCGCGCGTTTGTGAAGCAGGGAGAATATAAAGATTCTCAGAGCGCTTATCTTTAATTAATGTTTGATTGATGTTCGCTTCTTTATTGATCAAGCTAATTAGATCATAGACAACGCGGCGTTCGCACCCCATGACAAGATCGAGGTTTCTAAGACCAACATCAAAATCAATAACAACGGTTTTAAAGCCTTTCATGGCTAATGCTAATGATATCGCGGCACTTGTTGTGGTTTTGCCAACACCACCTTTACCTGAGGTGATGACCACGGTCGTGGCGCGCGGCTTGGCATTCTTTTTGGTTTGTTTGGAATCTGTGCTCACAGTATTTAATCCTTGATTCAATTGTTATTTTCTTAAAAAATGGGAGAGCCTAAATTTGGCTGATCATGATTGTACCGTCTTTTAGCTGTATTTGATAGCCATTATTGTCATTTCCAAGTGCCTCAACAGGCTCTTCAAAAATTTTATACTGACCAGCAATTGATACAAGATCTGCTTCTAATTTGTGACAAAAAATTCGCGCATTGGTGTCACCATCCAATCCGGCAACTGCACGTCCACGCAATGTGCCATATACGTGAATATTGCCACTGGCTAACAGCTCAGCGCCTGAGCTGACGGAGGATAATATAATCAAATCACCATTTTGTGAGATTACTTGTTGCCCCGAGCGCACGCGCGAGCTGATAATTTTGTGTTGTGACGTTGAGACTTTATTCACCGAAACCGTCGGTGCGGGAATATTTTTGCCTTCCTTGAATATTGGAAAACCTTTGGTTTGTAAGGCATCGGTCAGCGTCTGATCGGGTAATCTAAAGCCCACAGTAAGTAATGTGTGTTTTCTTAACATTTCAGTTAAGCTTTCGACAAACTCAATCGTTAATCCGCTCTTTATGGCGGTTAATTCAATGACCATCGGGGTGTTATTAAAGAATTGCGGCGCTTGTTTTATTTTGGTTGTGATTTGTTTTTCAATGTCATCAAGATCGGTACTCAATACTTGTAATACGCTTAACGTGAAGAGACTTCCCTTGATTTGAAAAGCTGCCGGCATTTTGTTTCCCTTGTTATTTTGTCGCACTTTACCAATAATGGTAGCGCAAATGCACTATTGCATTGTATCGTTAAAATATATCGATTTTATAACGAATATCATGATAATTGGCAAGGCTAATTATGCCTTTAGGTGATAAATTATGGTGAAAGGGCGAAAAAGTTGCAAACACAGATAAATAAAGTCAGAAAAGTAAAAAAAATAAAAAAAGCAAAAAAAACAACTGGAGTTGTTGGCTTCAATATGATGTTGGGCTTATTGTGGCTCATACTGTTTATCATCGTGAGTTCATTGTCGTATACTCACAATGCGCATTTAAATAGCTCGTTGGCGAGTCAGTTGTTTTGGCAATATCAGTTAATCATCTGGGTTGCAGCAACGCTTGTCGGTGGTGGCTTGGGTGTTAGTGGCGCTATTTTGCAGTTGGTATTGCGTAACCCATTAGCCGATGCCAGTATTTTAGGTGTCTCCTCGGGAAGTCAGTTTGTTGGATTGATGTTGTTATTTATCTTGCCTGCTTATTTTATAACACTGACGCATCATTCGTATTTACTCTTTTTCCTTGCGTGTGTGTTTGGCGCGTTTGTTGTGCTTATTGTGTTTTTATTAGTGATTAGTTTGCAGGATCGCCTTGCTAATATCGCTGTGGTGATTTTACTTGGTGTCGGTGTTTCAGCTATTTTTAGCGCATTAACGGCATTGATTATGAGTTTTAGTCAAGCACAAACCTTGCAGCAAATCACCTTGTGGCAGTTTGGCGGCTTTGTCAATGTCACTTGGCAACAGGTGATATTATTAACCGTTATCACCTTGATTTTTTGCAGTTTTGCCTATCGTAAACATCAGGCATTTGATTTATTGAGTCTTGGTGAATCTGAAGCAATGATGATGGGGCTTGATGTTAAAAGATTACTGATTCAGTTGGTTGTGTTATTGGCATTCTTGATTGCCGCCATTGTCTCGATTGCTGGCCCCATTGCCTTTTTAGGGCTCGTTGCACCTCATATCGCAAGAATGTGTATTGGTACAAATAAGATGAAGTATTTGCTGATAAGCAGCTTTTTATGTGGTGCGATTTTAATGCTAATCAGCCAGTTTTTATCGCAAACATTACTTTATCCAATGATTATTCCAGTGGGCATTATCACCTCATTAATAGGCGCACCATTTTTAATATTTTTAGTGATTCGTGCACTGGCAGGAAAATAGCGCGGTAAGTGGTATAGCTTATCGTAAGCCGACTATGCTATGATACGCGCTAACCAAAACCAGAGTATTGATTTATTGATTGCTATGAGTCGTTTTCAACAAAATATTATTTATGCAGGAATTTTAATTGCCGTGATTGGTTTTTTTTGGGCGATCGTCCCTAAAACAAAATATGAACCACATGCCGTATATTTGCCGCAGACCAAAGAAGTCTACTCGCCGGTGAAGCTTCAGAGTGTACAGTTTTATGCATCAGAAGATATGAATTTAAGAAAAGCCGTGCCTGTGGTTAACGGGTTTAATGAATCACCTATTGGTATTATCCGTGTTGATACGCATTATACGAGCAAAAAAGAAATCCAAGCGGCATGTGAGCAAAATGTACAAAAAGCCAAAGAAGTGGCAGCACAATATGGTGCGACCAAAGTCATTGGCAATTGCGTGGCTTCGGGCAATACTGGACCGTTGGATGGTGCCAATCTTTACGCTTACGCATATTGTTAATCTATTGAATCTTTTTAAAATAAGTAGCTATAAGTGGCTATGCAAATGTCAATAGGTGTTTTCTGGATTTTCGGATCAAGTCCAAGAATGACAGCGAACCGTTATATTTGGGTTTAATCCAAATATCTATGATTATCAATAAACTATTGTTTAGGTACCTATATGTCAAATAATCCTAAATCGTTACGTATCGTTTTTGCTGGCACGCCAGATATCTCAGCGCATGTGCTAAGCGCATTGCTTGAAGAAAATTACAACATTCTTGGTGTTTTTACACAACCAGATCGTGCCAAAGGGCGCGGTAAAAAATTGGAATGCTCACCAGTTAAAACTTGTGCTTTGGCGCATAATATTCCAGTGTTTCAGCCGCTATCTTTCAAAAAAGAACCTGAGGCAGTCAAGCAATTAGCAGATTTAAATGCCGATGTGATGGTGGTAATTGCATATGGCTTATTATTGCCAAGGGTGGTGCTAGAAACCCCTAAACAGGGATGCATTAATATTCATGTGTCTCTTTTACCAAAATGGCGAGGAGCAGCTCCCATACAACGCGCGATTGAAGCGGGAGATCAAAAGACGGGTATTACCATTATGCAGATGGATGAAGGCCTAGATACTGGTGACATCTTACATGTGCTTGAAACCCCTATTTTAGATAATGACACCAGTTTAAGTTTACATAATCGCTTGGCAGAGTTATCAGTGCCTGCCGTATGCGCGGTTTTAAAAGAGATGGCAGAGCATAGATTAAATCCTCAAGTACAATCTGAAGGTCCGACCTATGCACATAAGCTGACTAAAGAAGAAGGGCTGATTAACTTTAATAACCCTTGCCAAGTAATTGATTGTAAAGTTCGCGCCTTTAGCCCTTGGCCCAGTGCTTATATGATGATTGATGGCGAAGCAGTCAAGTTCGCTGATATTGAAATTATTCATGAAATGACTAGTTCCGCGGTAGGCACCATTATTGGTGTCGATAAAAAAGGACTTAAAGTTCAGGTGCAAGATGGTTTGATCAATATTGGTTCGTTGCAATTCCCCGGCAAAAAGATGCTAGCTGTCGCAAGTATTCTTAATGGTAAGGATTTAAGTTATCTTATAGGAAAAGTGGTTTAACTGGATGCTTGGACTGACGTGATTAACTTGGAGAAACTCAAAAATGATTTTGGCAAACAAACTAAATATTACCAATCAATTAGAACTGGCTAAAGCAGAAGAAAAAATAAGTAAGCAGAAAGCAAAACAGCTATTTATCAGCGGTGATATCGATGAGGTTGAAGTCGGCAAGTTTTCAGGATTGTCATATATCCATGCTTATCTTTTTGCAGATATTTATGATTTCGCCGGAAAAATTCGTGATGTGAATATTGCCAAGGGTAATTTTCGTTTTGCTCCTTTGATGTATCTTGAGCAATCATTAAAATATATCGATGGCATGCCACAAACCAGTTTTGATGAGATTATTGAAAAATATGTTGAAATGAATGTTGCTCACCCATTTAGAGAGGGCAATGGGCGTGCAACACGCATTTGGTTGGATTTGATCCTAAAAAAAGAAATTCAGCATGTAATTGATTGGAATCAAGTCGATAAGGATGAGTATTTATCAGCAATGGAGCGCAGTGTGGTTAAAGACATAGAAATCAAAGTATTACTTAAAGAAGCATTAACCACGCAAATAAACGATAGGGCTTTATTTATGAAAGGGATAGACATTAGCTACTACTATGAAGGTTATAGTGAGTTTAAAACTGAAGATTTGTAACTCCAATTTGTGTTAATGCTTACTTTCTAAAAGGTCATAGACAGATCATCATGGGTTCAAGGTGTGAGTATCATTGATTTTGCATAAGTCATTTGTTTTTATTAGTTTCTGAAAACTCCCCAAAAATTTAAAAACGTGTACAATACGCCCGAAGCAATGATATAAGAACAGGAATCACAAGGATGGCGCATACTACTTTTGGTGACCACATGAGTAAACTATTAAACAAGATGACATCAAAGGTGTCTTTTAAAAAATGTGAAGACAATACTGGAAAAGGTTTTAGAACATGGCAGTTTAAACCTTTACTCAATCAGTAGCAGCCAAAAGGAGTACGAAAAATTGAGACGGACAATTACAGGTGAAAATAAGCTAAATGACTTTGATCCTGAGCAAATTAGTGAAGTGTTATGTACTGAAACAGCCAAGAAATACGAAGCTGCCGATAATGTTATTTTGATTCATGATCCTAGTGAGATACGCAAAAAATATACCAAGCAAGCAGAGCATATAGGAAAAGTAAAGGATCTGAGTAAGAAAACCATTAATGGCTACAGCAGCTTCAATACAATTGCCGTTAATTTAGATAATAAGCAGATTGATTTATTGAGTCATGAGTTGTACAGCAACAAGCAGCCAGAGTTTTTATCAAAAGAAACGATTGAACAGTTAAGTGCTGGTGAAGATATCGTGATTTCACAGGCGTCTAAAGAAGCCTATGATGACGATAGTTATTTGACCTCAAAGCGCGTCGCATTAAAGCATATTAAATCCTGCTCTAACGCCTTAAAAGAAAAGAATTCAACATTAAATATTACGCATGTATTAGATCGTGAGTTTGATGATAGCGAGTACTTTGATTTTATACAAGAACTGAAAGATGAGTTTGTCATACGATTGAAGAAAAACACGACGGTTTCAGGCTTAAGCGGTGATAAGGAGCAAAAAGGGAAATTGATAGATCACACCTTTGAACATTCGTATACTTTCTGTATTCAAAAGCTGTATATCAGTGGACGCTGTTTTCAGGATTGCGTTATCAAAGCCAAATGGCAGAAAATTGGGCAATATCATGTTGTTTTAATGACGTTGCTTGATCGCAATGGAAAAGAAGCTTTTGATGAACCGATGCTTTTAATTACGAATAAGCAACTTATGAATCAATATGACGTTTACAACGTATATAATTGCTATTTAAAGCGCTCTCGTATTGAGGGTGTGTTTAAATCTATCAAAGGCGAATTAGGCTGGGAAGAGTTTAGACTTAAAGATTTTGAGGGAATTAAAGCCATTACTGCTATTGGTTTCTTTGTCGCATCTTATTTATATGAAATTGGTCAAGGTGAAGTTTATGATGACTTTGTTGTATTAATTGCAGAGCTTGGTGGCTCTAAATCAGGTGAAGTAACACGGTATTACATCTTGGAAGGGATGAAAACATTTCTTGCTAAACTGCGTGTAGATCAGTTTATTGAGGAACATCAGATAAGCCAAGCAGACTTAAAAGCCATATTGAATTTTATTGGACGAGGAGAAATTTAAAAAAATGGGGAGTTTTCAGTTTGATAATAGCTATTGGAATAATAAAAGCGAAGGTATTTATGTTGATATAGTTTCTGGCGAGCCACTGTTTAGCTCGACTGACAAGTTTGACTCAGGCACAGGTTGGCCAAGCTTTACAAAACCAATAGATACAAAATATATTCAGGAAAAAGAAGATCGTAAATTCTTCTTTATTGTACGCACAGAAGTTAGATCTCTGGTAGCTGACTCACATTTAGGACATGTTTTTAATGATGGACCAAAGCCAACAGGACTTCGCTACTGTGTTAACTCAGCAGCACTTCAATTTATTCCTAAAGACGAGATGCTAAGTAAAGGCTATGGTGATTACCTTTATCTGTTTGATAAAAATAACCCATCGAAATAAACTATGCGCGTTATCTTTAAAAAAACCTTACTCATCGTCATTGTCATCATTCTATTTGCACTGGCCTTGCTGGGTGCGGTTTTGCCCATCATTCCGGGGTTTGTATTCTTTTTCGCAGGAATCATTGTGCTTTCATGGCTTGTCCCACCAATACGAAAATGGCTTCACAAACTATTGCATCGCTTTCCAAGATTAGAGAAACATGTATTAAAAGCAGAAAATAAATTGAAGAAATGGTTTGGACATTCTTAATAGCTGCCCTTTAAAATAATTACCCCTCAAATGCACCAAAAGACATTAATTTGTCATAGCGTTTTGCCAAGCGATCATCATTAGATAGTGCACTTAAATCACCTAACAAACGCTCTAAAGTCAGCTTGATTTCCTTTGCGGCTTCAGTAATATTGCGATGCGCACCACCCAAAGGCTCTTTGATGACCTCATCGACAATGTTATGCTCTTTTAAACGCTTAGCAGTAATACCCATAATCTCAGCGGCATCGGCGGCTTTTTCGGCTGTTTTCCATAAAATTGAAGCACACCCTTCTGGTGAAATTGTGGCAAAATAGCTGTACTCGAGCATCACCAGCTTGTCACCCACACCAATACCCAACGCTCCTCCTGAGCAACCTTCACCAATCACCATGCAAATAATTGGCACATTAAGCTTAGACATTTCAAGCAAATTGCGCGCAATCGCCTCACTTTGCCCGCGTTCTTCGGCTTTAACACCGGGATAAGCACCTGGTGTATCAATAAATGTAATCACAGGCACATTAAACTTTTCAGCCAATTTCATTAAGCGGAGTGCTTTACGATAACCTTCTGGATGCATCATGCCAAAATTATGACGCAGTTTATCTTTTGTTTTGCGCCCCTTTTCCTGACCAATCACCATCACTGCTTGATCGCCCAATTTGGCTAACCCGCCAACAACTGCTTTATCATCTGCAAAAGCGCGATCACCGTGCAGCTCTTGGAAATCAGTAAAAACTTTATTAAGCAAATCTAAAAAATATGGGCGCTCAGGATGACGCGCCAATTGAATTATCTGCCAATCGCTTAATGAATTATAAATCTTCTTCATTAAATCGGTCGTTTTACCTTGTAATTTCTCGATTTCCTGTTGAACATCTTCACTATGTGCATTGGATTTAGCCAACGCTTCAATCTTTGCTTCTAATTCAGCAATTGGTTTTTCAAATTCAAGAAATTGCATATTTTCCCTTACTTAGTCCACTTGACGCTTACAATACGTCTCTTTAATGAATAAAGCAAATATAATACTAATGATAAAGCCAATTAGCAAAATCCCCATACCAAAATTAAGCCCAGGGGCTGCCATATCATCCAAACCTTTACTGTGATTAAACCATGTTGTCATCACGCCAAATAATGGCATAGCGATTACGCCACCCCATAATAATGAATTCATCGACACAATACTTGTTGCAATGGCATTATTTTTCATCGGGTTGGTTTCACCAACAAATGGATAAGCAACGGTTTGCGCACTCGTAACAAACCCTAGTAAGAAAAATAATACTGATAATTGTGCAACACTCACTGTGCAAAACATAATAATGGCAATGATGATCACTGATGTTACACCGCCAAGAATCAGTGGCTGTTTACGGCGACGCATACGCTCAGTCAACCAACCCCAAAACGGATAAGCAAAGATCATACCTAAAAATATATAACCAGTAATAGAACGCGCTTCTAGCATGCTCACATTATGGGTTTTCATCAAATATTCATTTGACCACATGCCACCCAACATCCATGTGCCAATATTGATCAAGCCAACATAAAGACCAGCGTACCAGTTTTGTGGCTTGGATAACACAAGCTTTAAGGTTGCTAAGATAGACTCAGATCGCAAAGCTTTAGTTTGCATTGTACGCGCTGCTACTAATTCTTTTGGGGCATTACGCACAACAATAAAAATAAGGACTGCTAACACTAAACCAAACAAGCTAATTATGCGTAAGGTCTGGGCTAAACCAAAAGCGTCAAGCAAATAGCCAACAGGCGCTTGTGCTGCATAACCACCTAGCATACCAATTGCAATAATAATACCAATGACAAAACCTAAGCCACGGCTGTCCCATCTAAAATATGTTGACTTTTGCTAAATTTATCTTTGAAGTTGTTAGCAAAGGAATCTACTGTATTAGCTATGACTCAGGAAATATCAACTACTTTTGAACATCACTTTAAAAACTTAAAAGATCCGCGTGTTGATCGAACTAAATTATATCCACTTGTAGAAATTCTTTTTGTTACTTTGTGTGGCGCTATTTGTGGAGCTGAGAGTTGGCGTGATCTTGTATTGTTTGGCGAGGAGAAACTGGATTACTTAAGGGAACATTACGCTTTTGAAAATGGTATTTCCTCAAAAAACACGTTTGCCAGAGTGTTTGAAGCACTTGATACAGCAATATTCAAAGATTGCTTTATTGAGTAGGTGAAATCATTGCAGGCTATCGTTAATCAAGTTATTGCGGTAGATGACAAAGCCTTGCGTAATAGTGCTGATAAAGTTGAAGGTAGGTCAGCTATTCATATGGTTAGTGCATTTGCTACAGAAGCACGATTAGTGCTTGCACAGCAAGCTGTTGATGAGAAGTCAAATGAAATTACAGCAATACCTAAACTATTAAAACTACTTGACCTTAAAGGGCACATCGTCACGATAGATGCGATGGGAACTCAAAGAGCAATTGCCAAGCAGATCATTGAGCAAGGCGGTGATTATGTTTTGGCTCTCAAGGGCAATCAAGATACGTTAAACGAGGATGTGAGATTATTTTTCTGAAAACTCCCCATTTTTTTAAATTTCTCCTCGTCCAATAAAATTCAATATGGCTTTTAAGTCTGCTTGGCTTATCTGATGTTCCTCAATAAACTGATCTACACGCAGTTTAGCAAGAAATGTTTTCATCCCTTCCAAGATGTAATACCGTGTTACTTCACCTGATTTAGAGCCACCAAGCTCTGCAATTAATACAACAAAGTCATCATAAACTTCACCTTGACCAATTTCATATAAATAAGATGCGACAAAGAAACCAATAGCAGTAATGGCTTTAATTCCCTCAAAATCTTTAAGTCTAAACTCTTCCCAGCCTAATTCGCCTTTGATAGATTTAAACACACCCTCAATACGAGAGCGCTTTAAATAGCAATTATATACGTTGTAAACGTCATATTGATTCATAAGTTGCTTATTCGTAATTAAAAGCATCGGTTCATCAAAAGCTTCTTTTCCATTGCGATCAAGCAACGTCATTAAAACAACATGATATTGCCCAATTTTCTGCCATTTGGCTTTGATAACGCAATCCTGAAAACAGCGTCCACTGATATACAGCTTTTGAATACAGAAAGTATACGAGTGTTCAAAGGTGTGATCTATCAATTTCCCTTTTTGCTCCTTATCACCGCTTAAGCCTGAAACCGTCCTGTTTTTCTTCAATCGTATGACAAACTCATCTTTCAGTTCTTGTATAAAATCAAAGTACTCGCTATCATCAAACTCACGATCTAATACATGCGTAATATTTAATGTTGAATTCTTTTCTTTTAAGGCGTTAGAGCAGGATTTTAATATGCTTTAATGCGACGCGCTTTGAGGTCAAATAACTATCGTCATCATAGGCTTCTTTAGACGCCTGTGAAATCACGATATCTTCACCAGCACTTAACTGTTCAATCGTTTCTTTTGATAAAAACTCTGGCTGCTTGTTGCTGTATAACTCATGACTCAATAAATCAATCTGCTTATTATCTAAATTAACGGCAATTGTATTGAAGCTGCTGTAGCCATTAATGGTTTTCTTACTCAGATCCTTTACTTTTCCTATATGCTCTGCTTGCTTGGTATATTTTTTGCGTATCTCACTAGGATCATGAATCAAAATAACATTATCGGCAGCTTCGTATTTCTTGGCTGTTTCAGTACATAACACTTCACTAATTTGCTCAGGATCAAAGTCATTTAGCTTATTTTAACCTGTAATTGTCCGTCTCAATTTTTCGTACTCCTTTTGGCTGCTACTGATTGAGTAAAGGTTTAAACTGCCATGCTCTAAAACCTTTTCCAGTATTGTCTTCACATTTTTTAAAAGACACCTTTGATGTCATCTTGTTTAATAGTTTACTCATGTGGTCACCAAAAGTAGTATGCGCCATCCTTGTGATTCCTGTTCTTATATCATTGCTTCGGGCGTATTGTACACGTTTTTAATTTTTTGGGGAGTTTTCAGTATTTTTGGAAACAGAGGTAGCCAAAACAAAGAATAATGCCATTTCATCACAGTGTGAGCACGTTGATAAAGGTCATGGTCGTATTGAAATTCGCAAATGTTATGTGAGCAATCAAATTGATTGGCTTACGCAAAAGTCACAGTGGGAAGGACTTAAAAGCATTGTAATGCTTGAAGAAACTCAAGAATCTAAAGGAAGAATAAGTGTTGAGCGCCGCTTTTTTATTAGCAGTTTAGATACCGATGCAGAGAAACTTGCTAATGCAATACGTTGTCATTGGCATGTTGAAAATAGTTTACACTGGGTTTTGGATGTTGTTTACAATGAAGATAGGTCAACCGTTCGAAAGGGTAATGCTGCTGAGAATATGGCGATAGTCAGGCATATGTCACTAAATATGCTAAATAATGCAAAGGGGAAATTTAAGAACGTTGGCATCAAAGTATTGCGTAAGAAAGCAGCCTGGGGAAATCAGACTTTAAGCACTATTTTGGCTCAAGCTTTGTAGATGGGACAGCCGTGAAACCTAAGCGATTTGCTGGGAACCAGTTTGTTGCGATGCGAATACAACCGACAAGACTAAAACTCGCGCCCATACCCATAAATAGGCGAGAAATACCCATGACATATATACTTGTTGTCAATGTCATTGCAAAAATACTCAATGCACAGACGAGTAAAAGCGATTGATATAGCTAAACGCGGTGAGAATCTATCTAGAATATATGCTGCAGGAATTAAACACGCGATATTCGTATAAAAATATAAACTGGCAATAAAACTCACACTTACTGGGGTCAAATCTGGATAAGCGTTTAAAATGGCAGGTGTTAATGTATTAAAAGCATTACCTAAGCCAAATTCAAAGAAAAAGAAAAATGAAATTAAAATTACCACTGCCCAAGATTTTGCCAATGGCATTTGAGCTAGTTTTTCCTGATACGAGGAGGAAGTCATAACACTCCGAATTGTGAACTATATTTTCAAGGGCGATAAATATAACAAAAAAATAATTTTTTTACAGTAAATTTTTAATTACTGGCATCAACACGAATGTGATCACGGCTGTCCCATCTCAAAATTCAAATATATATTGATTGCATAAAAGTCAACAATGGTTACTTATCACTCTAACCAAGAGTCATCCAGATGAGATTAAAGGCATTATTTTGAAAATTGAGTTCAATAAAGTCTCATAATGTGTTTAATACAATCAAACCGTTAATTTAGATGGGACAGCCCTGCGAATGTGATATTAACTGCTTTACATCACTGATCTTTTCATCTAAATTATATAAATTATTTTTTATATAAAAATTTATGGATTTATAATGAGTGATGTAGATGAACTTATTTTGACGAGAATTGCTGATGTGTGTCAGATCATGGGTGATGCCAATCGTATGCGAATTTTATTCTTATGCGCAAAAGAGGCAACGCCGGTTAATCACTTTGTCGAAAAACTTAGAGTCTCTCAGCCTCTGGTTAGTCATCATTTAAAGCTAATGAACCAACAACGTCTGATTAAAGGTGAGCGCCAGGGTAAACAAGTACTCTATTCCTTATACGACGAGCATGTGGATTGTATTTTACAAGATATGTATAAACACTGGTCGGATGAAACCCATTAATCAGACAAAGGGGAAAAAGGTGAAGCAAAATGTTTGAATATAAAATTTATGGCATGGACTGTTTAGATGAAGTTTCTGTATTAAAACGAGAGCTTCTGCCTTATGTCAAAGATGAAAGCCTTTTACAGTTTAACCTATTGAAAGGCAAGCTTATGATTCACAATCAAACACAACAATTTACACAAGCTGAAATTGAAAAAAGGCTCAAAGCGACAGGCTACCAATTTATCAGTTGGCAACAATATGAAATCAAACAACAAACCAATAGCGAAAGCTTTTGGCAAAAGCACATGCGCAGCCTATTAACACTGATTTGTGCACTGTTTTTAATCATAGGTTTTGCCATCCATGGCAGCTATCATGGATTTTTAGATGCCCTTATTGGTGAGCATGGTGCAGCAACTGCTCAACCTGTTAGCTCGATTGTTTTTTATGTTTTGGCGTTAATCGTTGGTGGCTTTTTTATTTATCCTAAAGCATGGGCAGCGTTAAAACGTATGCGACCTGATATTAATCTTTTAATGACCATTGCTGTTATTGGTGCGGTATGTTTAGGACAATGGCTAGAAGCTGGCATGATTGTCTTTTTATTCTCGATCGCTTCACTATTAGAATCTTGGAGTGTTGGTAAGGCTCGAAAAGCGATTCAATCATTACTAGAAATAGCGCCTGAAACTGCTAATGTTTATTGCTCACACCATAAAGATATCGATGTTAAGAAGGTTGAAGAAGTTAACATTGGTGCAACAATCGTCATTAAACCCGGTGAACGTGTTCCTTTGGATGGTGTTGTTAAAGAAGGTGAGAGCTTTATTAATCAAGCACAAATCACTGGAGAGTCATTACCTGTTGAAAAAAAATCAGGTGATCCTGTCTTTGCCGGCAGTTTAAATGAAGATGGTCTCTTATACGTCCAAGTTACAAAACTTGCCACTGAATCAACGCTGTCAAACATTATCCGTCAAGTGGAATTAGCGCAAGCGAATAAGGCAAAATCCGAGATGTGGGTTGAGCAATTTGCTAAATACTACACGCCTTTGATGATGCTATTTGCCCTGCTAGTCGCGATTACCCCACCATTATTATTTGGTGGCAGTTGGTACAACTGGATTTATGAAGCCCTAGTTATTCTCGTCATCGCCTGTCCTTGCGCATTAGTTATTTCAACACCTGTGAGTATTGTCTCAGGTCTTAGTGCCGCTGCCAATCATGGCATTTTAATCAAAGGTGGCAGCTTTCTTGAGTTACCTGCAAAGCTTAAAGCGATCGCTTTTGACAAAACAGGGACGATTACCCAAGGCAAACCGGTTATTCAGTCAATTATTAATATCTCAAAAGAGTATAGTGATAATGAATTACTACAACTTGCTGCTGCACTTGAAGAAGGCAATAATCACCCCTTAGCACATGCTATCTTTAATAAAATGGCGGCGCTTAAATTAGAAAAAACCTTTAATGCTTCTAATATTCAAATTATTAAAGGTAAAGCGATTACCGGACAAATTAATGATCACAATTACTGGATAGGAAGCCATAAATATCTACATGAAAAAACAGAAATCACAACAAGCCTAAGCGCTTTTCATGACCAAATTCTTGCATTAGAGAAAACAGGACATTCATTATTAATCTTCGCTAACAGCAATCATATTCTAGGGCTTTTTGCCGTTGCTGACAGCATCAAAGATAATGCAAAAGAAACCCTAACTAAACTCAATGCTCTTGGTATTAAAACCGCGCTATTAACCAGTGACAATAAGGGAGCTGCACAGTTTATTGCAGAGCAAGCCGGACTTGATGAGGTTTACTCTGAGCTTTTACCCGAAGATAAAGTAGCCAAAATCAAAGCGCTACAAGCACAATATCAAACAGTTGCAATGGTTGGTGATGGTATTAATGATGCCCCTGCTTTGGCAACGGCTGACTTAAGTCTTGCTATGGGGGATGCCGGCAGTGACGTTGCGATTGAAACAGCTGATATTGCATTGATGTCCGATGATTTAGCTAAATTGCCATGGTTAATCAAACATGCCAAACGTGTTAAAACCATTATTCAGCAAAACATCACCTTTGCTTTGGGACTTAAAGTCATCTTTATGGCACTAGCACTTCTTGAACTTGCTAATATCTGGATGGCTATTGGTGCTGATATGGGGGCATCTTTACTCGTAGTCTTTAACAGTTTGCGTTTATTAAAAAGCAAAAGTCAGAATTGATTTTGTAACAAAACTGAAACGTCGGTTTCTTTTGACTTCATCGGTTTTTTATGCGCTTGAACCCTTACGCCAATTGTCATTTTACACCATAATCTAAACAGTGAGTTTGGCGTTGTTTATCGAGGAATGCCTTATGGTATTAGCAATGAAATACCTCATAAATAAGCGCAAATCGCTATAAAGCCATGAGGGGATATGCTACACTTTGACTCCGTTAATGCCACCGAATCGATGATGGCATAAATCTAAAATGGAGCATCTTATGGAAAACTTTATCTATTACAACCCAACTCGTATTTACTTCGGTCAAGGGCAAATTGCACAATTAAGTCATGCCATTGCCAAAGATCAAAAAATACTATTAATTTACGGTGGTGGCAGCATTAAACAAAATGGTGTTTATGACCAAGTAAAAACAGCGTTAGCTGACCATCAAGTAACTGAATTCTCAGGTATTGAACCAAACCCTGAATATGAAACCTGCCTTAAAGCAGTTGAACTCATCAAACAAAATAATATTGATTTTGTATTAGCTGTTGGTGGCGGTTCGGTTATTGACGCTACTAAATTTATAGTTGCAGCTGCTAAATTCAAAGGTGATCCATGGGATATTTTAGCTAAACATGCTGATATTACTGAGGCTGTACCTTTTGGCTGTGTGTTAACACTGCCTGCGACAGGTTCTGAAATGAACTCAGGATCAGTTATCTCGCGCCGAGCGTTGAATAAAAAACTTGCCTTTATGCATGAAAAAGTATTCCCTGTTTTTTCAATTCTTGATCCCGAGACAACTTACACCCTGCCGGCAAGACAAGTTGCCAACGGTGTTGTTGATGCCTTTGTCCATGTGATGGAGCAATATTTAACTTATCCGCAAAATGCTCAATTACAAGATCGTTTTGCTGAAGGCATTCTCAGCACGTTAATTGAAAAAGGTGAAAAAGTACTGACTCAACCTAATGACTATGATGTGCGTGCTAACATTATGTGGGCAGCTACTTTAGCACTGAACACGCTCATCGCTCAGGGTGTAAAAACCGATTGGGCAACACATATGATTGGGCATGAATTAACAGCCTTTTACGGCTTGGATCATGCGCAAACCCTTGCGATTATTCTACCAAGCATCATGGAGTATAAGAAGGATAAAAAACAAGCCAAATTAATTCAATACGCTGAACGTGTATGGCAGGTTGATAAAGCGCTTGATGATGAAACAAAAGTGCAAATCGCTATTGAGAAAACACGCGCCTTTTTTGAGCAAATGGGCAACCCAACCAAAATTAGTGCTTATCAATTAGCTCAGGATAAATTTGACGACATTATTAATAACCTGAAAGATAATGGTCTTATCGCATTGGGAGAGCATGCTGACATCACCCCTGAGGACAGTTTAAAAATCTTGCAGATGAGTTACTAAATAGTGATGAAGATATAAAATACGCCCCTACAAACTTCACCTACCCCCTTGCGGGATCGCTCTTGCAGCATAGGCTCTGCGGGTGAGGGGTAATTGAATTTATTCTCTTTCACTTCTTAGTACATCCTGATAAAATCCAACCACTACTAATATCACACTTATTTGTCAAAAAATGAAACAATCTAAACCAATTAATAAAGCTTTACCTATACTCTTTGCAACAACGGCTTTAGCAATAAGCGCTTGCTCATCAAACACTGGATTAGGCAATTACAACATCAATCAAGCAATGAGCTCAATGCCTACAAAGGTAAAAACACAAACAAGTGATTTTAAATTTTACTTCGGCAAAAACTCAGCTCCCGCAGGCGCTAAAGACTTAGGTGAGATTACAACAAGCCGTCGTTCTAATGCTTTTGCTAAAGATCCTGTTGCTTCTTGTAACTGGGTATTCTACTCAGCCCTTCTAAGCTTAGAAAGCCAAGCCAAAGAAATGGGTGGCAATGGCGTTGCTAATATTCAATCGAATTGGAAAAATAACACGACATCAAGCACAGATACTTATGTGTGTGAAAATGGTTTATGGATGTCAGGTGTCGCTTTAAAAGGTAATGTAATAGCGTCAAGAGTTTAACAGCGTTAGATTAATACCATTTCTTTAGCTATACTCAACAGCATATTAATAAGATTAAGGATTAATCAATGAACACATCAAACAAACCAGTTAGAGCTCGTCGTTATTATAAGCTTATCATTGCAATATTATTAATCTTAACTTTATCAAGTTGCGCAAAGCTGATCTCCTACCCTGATAAGTCTATTGAGAACATATCCAAAGCCCAATCAATAATTGAACAAGCTATTATGGAGCAACCTGAAAAATTTAAACCTGCAGCAGTCTATTTTAACGATGATTACATATTACTATCTTATGGTTTAGCGACCGCCTCCAGTGGAAGAGGTTATAGCTCCGCAACTCCAATATTAAACTCCACTACTGTCATAGCTGGAGGAAGCAGTTCATCATCTTCATTGACATATGAGAAACATAAACGTATTTACTATACTTCAATCTCTAAAGTTAAACTTTACAAGAAAAATAGTTATTTCATTATCAACATTATTAACACATCAAATCGTGCGCTGTATAAGATCTATATCTACGATAAGATTCAGGCATTTGATGTTGCAAATGCTTTAAATTTATTAGCTTCAAAATCAAGCAGTAAAAAATAGCGATCTTTAGCGCTTTCTGACACAAATAAACCGATGCGGCATCTCTTTTTGATCCTCTAATACATCAAATCCTGCTTCAATAAATAATTCATGTAAATCCAACTGATGAAATGCTTTAACAAAGGGTTCATTTAATTTGCGTGCTAATATTTTGAAATAAACACCTGTTACCCCATGGCTTTTACATAATTGCCATGTTTTATCTTGATATTGTAGTGGTGATGGTTCAGCAATGACAAACAATCCACCCTTTTTAAGCACACGTGAAGCTTCCGCGATCAGTTGTTTGATATATTTTGGTGGAATTTCATGTAACACATAGCATGCACTTAATCCATCAAAGCGCTCATCAGCAAATGGCAATGCCTCAGCAACACCTTGAATAAATTTTATATGTGGGTAGTCTAAAGCAGCATGCTTTAGTAAATAGGGACTAGGATCAATCCCCCAAGTATCGTGAGCGCCTTCTTGATAAATCACATTGGCAGTTTTTCCACCACCACAACCGATATCCAAAACTGCATGACAATCTTTAAGATACTGTGATATTTTTTTGCGTATGGAATCAACTTGATTAAGCATCGCAATATCAAAGCCTTTGATATAACCACGAGTTAATAGCTTGGAATAGTTTCCACAAGGAATATTATGAAACTCCTGTAAAACATACTTAGGAATAGGCATTGCCTGCAATAATTCCTTATCTACACATACCGTTTTATGCTTTGGATAGAAAATAGCTTTTATTAGCTTAGCCCATGCAATAGGTGATTTAAAATTTAACTCATCAACCCAGCTTTTAGGTAAATCCAATTCATCCCAATTTTGGATTTTAGGATCTCGGGAAGTTTTACTATCAACTTGCTGCATGATTGAAAATCATACCTTTAACAAATTATAAAGGATCGCTTGACGCATAAATACGCCATTTTTAGCCTGCTGGAAATACCACGCGTATTGAGTGCTATCAACCGAATTGCAAATCTCTTGCACACGTGGTAGTGGGTGCATAACAATTAAATCATCATGCGCACCATTGATTAACATATCCGCTGTAAGCACATAATCCATCGTATGCCCATCTTCTTCGGAAAAACGCTCTTTTTGCAAACGCGTCATATATAATACATCAACCACACCAATGACATCAGCTAAGCTTTCAACACAATGCACCGTTATGTTTTTCTTTTTAAGCTGAGCTAAAATTTCTTGTGGAATTTGCAATGCCTGAGGTGCCACATAATAAATAGTAATATCTCGATAATTCAATAACGCATAGCTTAATGAATGCACGGTGCGACCATAACGCAAATCCCCAATCATCGCGATTTTAACACCATCAATCTTTCCAAACTTTTGTTCTATCGTAAAAAGGTCAAGCAAGGTTTGCGAAGGATGTTCATTAGCACCATCTCCTGCATTAACGATAGGAACCCTTGAAATGTTAGCGGCAATTTGAGCACTCCCTGCTTCAAAATGACGCATAACAATCGCATCCGCATAGCCATTAAGCATTTGGATGGTATCGCTTAAGCTCTCGCCTTTCTTACCAAAAGAGGTATTATGCGCATCAGCAAAACCAATGACTTTAGCACCTAAGCGATGAATCGCTGCTTCAAAGGATAAACGTGTGCGTGTCGATGCTTCAAAAAAACAGCTGGCAATAATCTTATCACTCAAACTATTTATGAGTTTACCGTGCTCGGCATCATGCGCAAGCTTCATCAGTCGATCAAAATCATCACGTTTTAAATATTTAATACTGACAAGGTGCTTTGTTGTGTTATTGGCTGTAGATAATATCGTCTCAAGCATATTATGTCCCTTAAGGTGTTAATTACTTTAATTACTCTATGCATATCAGGTAAACAGCGCTATCCTATCAAGAAAAAATAACAAGGTATATTAAAACATGTTTCCCGTTGCATTGACTGGCGGTATTGGTAGCGGTAAAACAACAGTTGCTAATCTTTTTCATGAGCTGCATAACATTGATGTTATCTGTGCAGATCAAGTTGCTAGAGAAGTTATCCTCTTATCTGAAGTCATTGAAGCGATTATTAATGAGTTTGGCGATACAGTCATAACTAACGGTATGATTGATAGAAAAGTCTTACGCAGCATTATCAGTCAAGATACATCAGCACGCACTTGGTTAAACAATCTTATGCATCCGATTATTCGCCAACAGATCGAATTAAAACTCTCAAAAAGCCAATCCATCTATACGATCATCGATATCCCACTTTTAACAACGGCAACACTTGCTAACTATCCTTATCTTAAGAAAATCATCTCGATATGCGCCTCTATGGAAACCAAACTTGATCGCATTATAAAACGCGATAACCAAACAAAATCACAAGCTTTATTAATGATTCAAAGCCAAATTAGTGATGATGAACGCCACACATTTAGTGATTTTATCATTAAAAACGATGGTGATATTTCTGATCTTATACCACAGATTAATGCTACTCATCACAGTATATTGTCATTCTTAAACGGCACTTCTTGATAGGCAATAATATCTAATTCTCGTGGATAACCCACTTCAATTAAGTACAAACCTTGAGGAGGTGCTGTAATACCTGCTTGCGTGCGATCTTTTGCATTGGTCAATTCTTTGATCCAATCGGGTGATTTTTTGCCTAAACCCACCTCTAGCATTGATCCGACAATATTTCTAACCATATGATGCAAAAATGCATTGCCTTGAATATCAAAAATAATAAACTGTCCATGCTGAATAAAGTGCGCATGATGGATATTACGCTTGGCACTAATTGATTGACATTGTGATGAACGAAAGGAGCTGAAGTCCTGCTCACCAAGCAAATACGCGCAAGCTGTATTCATTTTGCTTATATCCAATGACTGATTAATCCAAGTTACTCGCTCATGCCATAATGCACTGGCAGTTTTATTCTGATAAATCACATATTGATAGCGTCGATATAATGCACTAAAGCGCGCACTAAACTCCGCATTAACCTCATAGACAGCAGAGACATTAATATCATTAGGCAAATGCACATTAACACCCAATACCCATGCCTTTTCTTGCCTGATTGCTGAGCTAGAAAAATTTATCACTTGTGCTGTAGCATGCACACCGGTATCCGTTCTACCGGCGCAGACCACTTCAATCGGTTCATCGGCAATAATGGATAATGCTTTTTCTAAGCGCGCTTGTACACTATCGCTATGATTTTGGCGCTGCCAGCCACAGTAATTGGTGCCTGCATATTCAAGTATCAACGCATAATGTTTTAACATACTTTAATGGTTTAAAATCGGTATTCACTAAAATCGTGAATCATAGCACAACTTAAGATGTTTTATAACACCAATGCCAAGGTTCATAAATAAACCCATACACATTGTCTCGTGGATAGCTTAAAGTGAATTGAAACTCATGGGCATGCATTGACAGCCATTTAAAGGCTTTGGTTTGCTCAAAACTTTCTGTTAGCACTTCACACTCCTCATCTGAGGTGAAATCCAAAGCGCAGCCCGTGTGATGCTCACTAAATCCAGGCAAAGCCGATACTGTTAAAATATTTTCTAGCAATGAGCCTTTATTTAACTTATTTAAAATAATATTGGCTTGATACAGGTAACTACGAAACGCTGAAACAACCATCAAGTTAACACCTTCTTGCAAAGCGCTTTGCTGCATTTTTTGCCATGCATGATATGCCTCATGCTGCATATAATAATCTCGATCAAAAACATCTTTACCGCCACAAATGAGTCTCGACTCTGGACACTCTTTAAAAAATGGTTGATTTGTATTATCTGCAAATGCTATTGGCAAAATTGCATAAGCACTATCAAGTTTGTGATTATCACTAGGCATCAGCTGGCTTTCCTTGCATAAATAAATTCTCGGCAATTGCAGTTAATAGTTCATGCAATAACTCAAGCGGTGTTTTCTCAAAGCCTGGCATTTTTGAGCTTGTGCTGTTAATATGCACTTCATCAATGAGTTGGTTCGTTCTTAGATCATATATTTTAATACTTAACTCAACTTGATCGGCAACACCGGTTAATAATGTATAACTTTCTGTCCATTTACTGATTCTAGGCAAAATAAAGTAGTCATATTTTTTATTCCGCGCGGCTAAGTATTCAAACTGTGCCGATTGGAAATGTGATGCAAGCGTCAAGGTTTTAAAGTGATCTTTTAGTGCATTATTCAAAATTAACAGTGTTTCCTTGGCACTTTCAGGATAACTGTGTAAATCATCATAACCATTATTGGGATATGCCATATATGCCGTAGCATCCTTAGGCAACTTTACTAACCCATCACGAAAATGGATATCATTACTTTGAGCTGCAACTGTCTTTTGCATCGAGTTAGCAACGATTTCATGCGTGCTCGCACAACCTGTCATTAAAAAGCAGAGACCTAAAAAAAGCTTCTTCATTTTTGTTAAAAATAAAACTTACGATACAAATATTATACAGACTATAATGCTTAGACCAAGTAAACGCAGCGCTTTTTTTTAACTTTTCTTACAGCCCTGAAATCAGTGACATCAATTCACTGCGACTTTTCTCATCTTTTCTAAAAATTCCACGCATACAACTTGTGACTGTAGAGGTTTCAGACTTGTGTACCCCGCGTGTTGTCATGCACTGATGCATTGAATCAATAATCACTGCAACACCTTTGGGCGCTAATGCTTTTTCAATTGCCAAGGCAATTTGCATTGTCAAACGCTCTTGTGTTTGTAAGCGTTTGGCAAACACATCTAACACACGCGCTATTTTGCTAATGCCTACGACTTTGCCGTTAGGCAGATAAGCAACATGCGCTTTACCGATAATTGGCACCATATGATGCTCACAGTAGGACTCTAAGCGCATATTTTTTAAAAGTACAATTTCATCATAGCCTTCAACATCTTCAAATGTCTTTGATAAGATTTCATCTGGATCTTCCTCGTATCCCTTGAAAAACTCAGCATATGACTTAATAACACGCTTTGGTGTTTCAATTAACCCTTCACGATTAGGGTCTTCACCGATGTATTCTAATAAAGTTTTTATTGCTTCTTCAGCTTGTTTAGCGTTTGGTTTTTTTATCATGATTTGTACTTCATTATTTATTTTTATCAAATGCTATTTTAATGCCTTGCAATACCAAGTCTGGCACAATGGCATCAAATAATCCTGGAACATTAAATAATTGTGAAAAACCGCCGGTTGCAATCGTTATAACCGCATTTAGGTCTGTTTTTAATTCCTGAATCATTGCTGATTTAAGCTCTTTTAATGCACCCAAATGCCCATAGTAAATACCTGATTGCAGATTAGTATCAGTATCTTTACCTATTGCCATCATTGGCTTGACAATACTCACTGACGAAAGTTGGGCGGCATTACTACTTAACGCTTCTAGAGAAATACGTACTCCTGGCAAAATAGCACCACTTAAATAGGCTTTATCTTTACGCACGACATCAAAAACTGTCGCTGTACCCAAATCAATCACCAAAATATCTTTGTTGGCAAATAACTCAACAGCGGCAATGCACCCTGCAATTCGATCAGCACCAACATCTTTGGGTGTCGCTACTTGCATCTTTAAGCCTGTTTTGACACCAGGTTGCAAGAAAAATGGTTCAAAATCAAAATACTTTAAAATGGCAGAACGCAGTGAATAATTAATTGCCGGCACCACAGAGGCAATAGCAACACCCTTTATTTTATTTGGATCAAGACTATTTTCACTCAATGCTTGCCTTAGAAAAATACCTATTTGATCTGAGCTACCATGTGCTGATGCCGTAGTATAACGAAACTGTAATATCAATTCATCATGGTCAAAAACACCCGCATGAATATGAGAGTTGCCAACATCTAAAGTAAGTAACATTTATCTTTTTCTGTCTTTTAAATATTTCTGCTTAGTTTAAGTCGCAGTATATACACATCATTCATTCATTTACAGCATTAATCCATGTTTTTTCAGTGTTTGAGGCTATTATTTTTTATGGTTTGCGTTATGATGGCGACAAGTTTATTCAACCCTAGTTATTGAAGTATAAACATGGCTAATTTTGATCGTCATTTTTATCGCATTTTGTTGCTTATTATTTTGCTCACTGCCGCAGGGCAAATGACCAATACCATTTACGTACCTGCATTAACGCAAATGGCACATGAGTTTTCCGTTAGCGTTGGGCGCATGCAAGCGGTCATCGCTTGTTACCTATTTCCTTATGGTTTATTGCAATTCTTTTATGGTCCTTATTCCGATCGCTTTGGTCGCAAACCAATGATTTTGATTGGTGTTTTCTTTTTTGCACTGGGATCTATCTTAGCTGTTTTTGCAACGCACTTTGCCACACTCTTAATGGCAAGCTTCCTACAAGGAAGCGGTATTGCTGTTGCGGGTGTCATGGCGCGAACTGTAATGCGTGATCTATATTCTGGTACGAAACTTCATAGCGCCAATAGCATTATGGCAATTGCACTTATTTTTGCACCATTACTTGCCCCATTACTAGGGGGGATTTTTACTGATCTTCATAGTTGGCGCGCTATCTTTATCTTTCTTACGATTTATGGCATTCTGCTGCTTATCATTCAATGGCTTTTTTTTCCTGAAACTAATAAGCAGAAATCAAGCAAAGGCAATCTTTTAGCTAAATATAAAACCGTATTAACCAATGGTAACTTTATCATCAATCTTATTTTACTGATCGTTGCCAATGCTGGCATTGCTGTATTTGAAGTCAGCTCAGGTGCTTTGTTTACCTCTGTTTTAAAACTTTCTCCGGCAGTTGCTAGCTTGTTGTTTATTATCCCTTTGCCTTGTTATATGTTTGGAAGCTTCCTCTCAGCGCACCTGGCACGACGCTATAGCCTTGATCGTTTATTGCTGATTGGTTGTTTTACCCTTTTGGTTAGCGGTATTGCACTTGGTTTGTCCTATTATATATTTGGCGTAACAAGCTTAAGCATTATTCTGCCAGGCTGTTTGTATTTCTTAGGGTGCGGTCTGATTTTCCCTACTGCGACGACCAAAGCGTTAGAAGAATTTCCAAGCATTGCTGGCACTGCAGGTGCGGTATTGGGTGGTGTTCAAAATTTTGGTGCTGGATTATTAACCGCATTAGCGGCATTTATTCCTTTAAAAAACCAGCTGCCTTTAGCCATTATTTTATCCACTTTGTCTGTGTGCGCTTTAGTCAGTGTAATGATGAGTCAGCGCTCACGTATTGTAAAAGTAAGTTAAATTAAAAGTTTAAAGACATCTTTTGCAGTTCACTAACTGGCACCTTCTTGACTTCTTTTTGCATTTTGCCATCTTTGCCTAACCACTCTCTGGTTACTGTCGCAGTTTTGCCGTCTTGATTGGTTTGAATGCTTACGGCATTAAATGAACGCTGCATCTGATTAGCATTGGCATTCGGACTGGCATTTGATACTACCGTTTTTTGTGCAGGCTGAGCTGCTGCTTGAGTTGGTACATTTTGTGACTGTGCTTGACCCATTTGCTGCTTCAGCTGCTGCATTTGCTGTTGAAGCTTATGTGCTGCTTGTTGATATCTTTGCTCAAATGCTTGACGTTCAGCATTTAACTGTTTTTGCTGCATATTAAGTGCATTGACTGCTTGTTGGTATTGTGTTTGCATTTGCGCATGCTTAACTTGTGCCGTATTCACCCAGCCCACTTGTCCTGTTTTTGTATCGGCAACTTTAATCCAATCACCTTTTTGGAAGAATTGAATATATTGATTTTGATTCTGATCGGTGAGCTCAGACACCACTTTAGCATTAGTAGTTGGCTCATTGTAAACTTGATAGGTGGCAGCAAAAGCGGCACTAGAGACGGCAATTAAACCCAAAGATAATAATAATTTTTTCATGCTAATTCCTTAAGTGTTAAGTTAATTTAAATCGTCAATCAAAAGATTGATTATGCTCAAAAACATAACAAAATTAAAAGGGAAATCTTAACGAAAACTTAAGGAAACAAGCACTAGATATAAAAGATTGAAATTCATTCTAAGTAATAATGCAAAAATAAGTTGAGCTTCAATTGCACTCCCTCACCCGTGCAGCTTAAGCTGCACGACCTCTCCCACAAGGGGAGAGGTATTAGCTGACGCAAATTATTATTGATTCATTACTAAGCAGCACGTCCATTTTGTGACTTAGCAAATTTAGCTGATGAATATGCCATCACACGCCATACTTTGCGTTCAGTTTTGAATTGACGCTTTAATTCCTTATAGCGCTCTTTAAGTTGAATAATTTGTGTTGAAGACAGTTTATCCTTTTTTATTGCTCATCTGTAAAGACAAGCTTGCTCTGGCTTCTTCATCTCTAGCAGTCTCTACTCTCAATCTTTCGACATCTGATCTTCTTCAAAAAGGTAACTTCTCTATCTTATCTTTACTGTTCTCCATAGACGCTGCTCTCTCCCTTAATCAACAACCCAAATATTTAATATCATCCTAACTGCTCTCTCATATTCTCTTAAGTTTGTTTTGTGCTCTGTTTTTAACTTGCATCAGTCACCGCATGTCGAGCTTGCTGTCAATCACGGGTTATTATTTGAGGTGAGTGGTAATTTTCTCAGATACTGCTCTATATGCCCACAGACACCAATCTTTTTTTGTGGAAACGCGCCTAAAAATAATCCATTTTGTCTTCTTGACTCAAAGTGCTATTTCTCTGATACTTTCACTTTCTTAAACACTCATTCAACGATAGTCACTCTCAGCGTAATTTGTGATGATAGTTATGAATAGCCTTTCGAGACCATAAGTTACTAATGACTCTAAAATAGTCATTAATCCTCGTCTTGCAGTATTCTCTCCTCATCCTGAGTATCTATTTTGTTTACCCCACTCTCAACACTGCATCTTCTCAACTAGAGGAATTAATTCTTACAAACAGACAATGTAAAAGTGGAATGATTAAGCACTAAGCGGCAGTCTCTAGCCTCGGCTCTTCCAACAACAAATCTAATCCCCTCCTAGATATCACTCGTACCATAGGTCTAGCACTCCATAAGCATTGATGGCAGCAATACACACATCTCTTCATCAACTCACGATAGCTAATGGCACATAACTTATTTATGTTTGGAAAGCAACAATTTTATCATTCTCTCAAGATCATTAACGATATTATTTTTACGATTTTATGCCTACTTTCTTTACGTGTAAGATCTCACTTCTCTTTTATTCCTCTTCTCTCTCATCCAAGTGAAATGACTATATTCTCTCAAAACAGCCCTTCGTTGCTGGCATAAGGGTCTAGTGCTCTTTATAATCCAACATGTGCGTATCTGATGGCTTAACGACTCTTGGATTCTCATATGGAATGACCATTTGATTAATTCTCACTGTCTTACTGTTTTTGTAAAGCTGTCCGCCACCGCTAATAGTCCACTCCTAAAAAAGATCTCTGACTAGTGGTGAGCTTTCTTGTGCCTTATATTCTCTGTCGCGATGCCCCCCCGTCTACCTTTTTATAAGCGATCTAATAGCCTCTGCATATTTAATCGTACCGACACTTACCGGTTTATCATCTCATCTATAAACTAAAGGCAAACCAAAGCCATATCCACTCTGACACGAAAAGTAACCATAAGTTCTGACGGCCATCTCTATAATAGGGAACATGAATATTAATGCCGCAATCGCGATGTCTAATATCTTGAGTCTTAAAATCCTAGATCATCTACACTGCTGATTCCAATGTCCCTAGTGGTCTCGGTTATTTTTCTGTAATTCTTAGTCTTTTTGCATACTCTTCTTTCCTTTTTTTTCAAGTTAACAATTCAGCTACAAAAAAAATGGTGGAAAGCGTAGAAAAAAATCAATCAAAAAGCGCACACTACCCATCTTATACGGCCAAATATCTATCAAATACTCGCACAGGCATTTGTATATATCGCACTCTACGATAAGGTCCCAAAAGATCTGCTCGCTTCCCCTTTTAATAATACCAAACATCAGTTATCCATCACACACAACTAAATAACTCTGGTTCTTATCTCTTGTCATTAAGCTCTGTCATAAACGTACCTTATCTGTCATGAAAGTTTTTCATAAAGCGACCATCTTGCATTTGTGTAGATAATACTTTAATAGGGGCGCACATCGCCACCTTTCGACTAATACTATATCTTCTAGACCCACCGTTTTGGCTCAAAGTTATCTAGCAAGCGCCATACTTTCCCCTCTCTCACAACTGCACCAATTCTAAACCCCGAATAAACAGATATCCACAGCCACAGTCTCTCTTTCAATGAGATCTATTCGAGCGAGGATCATACCCTTTTCAACAGCATATTGCGTGATTAATTGCGCTTGATCGCCACCTTTGTGCATATCACGCCTTAACTCAGGTGACTCCGGCTGATTGTATAAAGGGTTAGCAACCACATATTTATAGATGTTAACAAGACCAGGGCCGCAGCAAATACGCTCAATTGAGACGCGATGAAGTTTCTTCTTTAAAAATTGAAACAAACCAATTTGTTCATCGTCTACAGGGGCAAAGTCTTGATGTCCTCCTTCACTTGGGTAAACAAAAGTCTTGTTGTCATGTTTAGTGACGATTCCCATACCAATGCCCGTGCCAGCACCAACCATCGCAATAGGTGCATTTTGATCAATTGGTGCTTCTTGTAAACAGATCAAATCTTTAGCTTCTAGCGAATCTAGACCATAGCCAATCGAGGCAAAATCATTGATCAATTTAACCTTACTAATATCTAGGGTTAATAATTCAGCTAATTCAGTTTCCGTGAGCCCCCACGGTAGGTTGGTAAACTCAATCGCACCATCTTTAACAGGGCCTGCCACTGCAATGCAAGCGGCTTTAATCAGCACTTTATCAACTTTAGATTCAGCAAGAAACTTCTCAATAATGGCAGATAAACTTTTAAAATCAACCGCCAAATATAAATAATACTTTTGACTTTTTATTGTTACACTCAGTCAATTGCAAGCGTGTATTGGTTCCACCAACATCACCAGCTAATACGATCATCTTGTTTATCCTTGTTATTTAATATGGTTAATAATTCACTACAGCGGATGTAGTAAGTCAAATATTTTTTCAGCAAGCATCTTTTGTGCTTTTGTTGTTGGATGCACATAGTCCCAAAACAAGTGTGTTTGTGGATCATGCTCAATGGGAATGTCTGTTTGGATTTCACCATTAGCATCAACACCACCAAAGCTTTTAATACAGGCTTCAGTTGCATTATCAAAACCAAATGCCATTGGTGTTTCTAACGCTTCGTGCAATAAGGTATAAGCATCAAATAAATAAATCTGTACGAAAGGGTATTTTTCTTTAAGCTTATTGACACCGCTTTCAAGCTGCTTATTTTGCTTAACAATATTGCGCTTGATGTATTTTTTAAGCCAAACAACTATCGGTTTTGGAAAAGGGGTCACCTCATAAGCGGGTGCGACAGTCACATCCGGCACATTCCAAACAACAACCCTCTTAGCCCCTAGCTTAATAACGCGATCAATGCTAGAAAGTAAATCACTGGCAACGCGATAGACTGCGGGCAGGTTTAAAAAAGGCTTTTCATTATGCACGGCAAATAAGAAATTATTGCCACCACCATTTAGCATAATAAGTGCGTCATCAGCAAAGCGCCCTTGTTGTGCAACATAGCGATCAATCTGATTTTGCACTGAAAAAGCATGCGCTGTTAATAGTGATTTTGGATTTTTACCTGAGGTGCATGCGCCACCTATAGCATAGTTATTTACGTTAATATCCGCTATTGTTTGCTGCTTTTCTTTGAGCATCTTGCCAAGATACTCACAGGCGACCAATCCATCACTAAAGCGACCACGATCATAAGGCTCGCCCGGAATTTCCAGTGTTTTAATTATATTGCCATTATCTTGTAGGCTATCGCCAAATACTACAATACTACCAACAGTCATCATCAGCTCCTTCAAAAAAATTAACCATCCATTGCGCAACTACCCTACCGTGATCACGCATTCTCAAGCTATCTATACCTGACTCAAAGCAATGTGATAATGCTTCTTTTTGCTCTTTTATTAATAAATGATTATGCGCACGCAACATTTCAGGATGAGCTTGCATTCCCCATACCAAATTATCAATGATAAACATCTGTACAGGGCAAAAGGTGTTTGTGGCAATTAAAGTGGCACTTTTTGGCAGCTCAACCACTTGATCTTGATGATAGAAAGCCAAGCTTATATGATCATTAAATGGACACATCCAAGTTTGTCTTTCAAGTATTTTAATACACTGTACACCAATACCCCAACCTTTCACAGAGCGCTCAACGCGTCCACCTAAGGCCTGTGCTAGGATTTGATGACCAAAGCAAATACCAATCATCTTTTTGTGTAAACTAAAAAGCTGCTTTATATAATCCTCTAGCACACAAATCCATGGCAGGCGTTCAAATGATGTCGCTTTACTACCCGTAATAATAAACTTATCATAATGATTAATATCTTTTGGGTACTTACCAACGGTCACATCAAAAACATCAATATCGACAATGGTTGAGACTTTCAAAAAAAGATTGGCAAACATATCAGGATAATTTCCCCCTGAAACACAGTGGCGATATTCCGGAATATGACCCGCTTGCAGTAAGGCTATTTTCATTAAGATCTCTTTGAACCTCAACTCGTTAAATCATCTCTTTGAGCTGCATCAAAGCCGCTTTTGATAACTTGAACGTATAGAGTTTACTGGCATGTTCTTTATCTGCTTTAAAACCAATTAAGCCATCATCTAAATTCAAGATTTCCTCAATCTGAATGGAGCTTTCTTTATTGTCAAGCTTTTCTTGTTTCTTATACCATGTTTCTTTAGCACGCTTGATCGCTTGACGATAAGCGCCATGAATTTTATTCTCTCGCACTTTTTGCACAAATTGATTGGCAACTTGCGGTAATTCATCTTCAAGCTTTTTCAATTCATACAATGTACGGACATCATCGATCAAACCATCCTGACTTAACAGGCGAATTGCTTGTGACGATTTGGCAAGTTTTAAGCGCATCGATACCCAACTTGGTTCACGCCCTAAAGACTCAGCAACTTCTGCTTTATTCACTTTACGCTTCATCACCAGCTCAGTCAAAGCGTCCGCTTCTTCAAAGGGAGAAACTTTTTCACGTTGCTCATTCTCAAGCAGTTGGATAATTAAAATATCATTGTCCGCTTCATCACGTAAAATGCATGGCACACTTTCAAGCTTGAGCTCTTTTGCCGCTCTAAACCTACGCTCACCGGCAATGATATGATAAAAACCATCATCTTTTTTAGGTGTTACAATAATCGGTTGGATAATACCCTTTTGCGCGATACTCTGCGCTAAAGTGTCAATATTTCTAAAGATTTTACGCGGCTGATTGGGATCTGGCATTAATTCATTTAAATTGATATTAAGCAATCCACCTGATTGTGCTGCATGCTCATTTAAGGTTTTAAGCTTAAGCGCCAGTAACGCTTCCTTTTTATTATCAGCACTGCCATCAACACTGCCTAATTCATGCACCCTTTTTCTATTGGCTAAGGATATTTTGGCACTCATGCAATCACCCTTAAGAATGAGGCCACGATTTCCTTGGCTAATCTTCTGACCTGAACATGTACATTGCTCTCAGGCGCGTAATCACCGATATACATACCAGAGGCCTCAGCTTCGACAAACTTAACACTTTGTGGAATAAACGTACTAAAAGATTTACCTTCTTCTGCTAGCACATTAAGCAAACTGCGTGACATATTCGACCCTTTAACAACGCGATTAGCAAGTAGCTTATAAGGGCGATCAGCAGTTAAAGCTAAATCCTTTGCTTCCAGAAGTCCAGATAAGTCCATACCACTAGGTGCTGCTGGAATAATTACTAAATCAGCTAACAAAGCGGCTTTTAATGCTGCTGTTTGGAAATTCGGTGGTGTATCAATAACGATATAATCCACCTTTGATTTGACTTCTGCAATTGCCTCTCTGGCGTGCTTTTCATCCACTTGAATAACATTATCAGCCGAATCTTCATTTTTAGCCGCCCACGACCAAGCATCTGGCTTGTCTTTATCCATATCAATAACTAATACAGAATGACCTAATTCCTTAAGTCCACCATAAATATTCATTGCGGTTGTTGTCTTACCAGAGCCACCTTTTTGTTGTAAAAGGGCAATTACTTTTGCTGTCTTCATCTTCAACTGATTAAGTTACGTTTAATGCTTGTGTCAGTATATAACACTCATCAAGCATTTTACAGACTTTCTGCCATGGCTTTTTTGCTTTATTCCGTATGAAGCTTAGTGTTTATTTTGATTCAATCATTAAGTTTGATTATACTCTCAAATGAATTTCAGAGAATGATAACAAACAAGGATGCATTATGCATAACAAAGCCTCAGGCAAACCCACTAAATTCGATTCAAATAAAGCTAATGAGCTCGATGATCTGCTTCTTAATTTATATCCGGAGCCTGCCGATGATTTTGATAAAGATGAGCATATTTTTTCTTTATCCATGTTAGATGGATATCTAACAGCTGTATTGCTTTGCCCTGACATGATAGGTCATGAAGATTGGTTAGAAGGTGTTTGGCAAGAAGATACACTACCTCAATTTAAATCTGAGGCAGAAAAAGAAAAACTGATCAAGCTATTAATTGCTGAACACAGTCGTCTGAAAAAAGCATTTGCCAATGAATTAACTGAGTTTGAACCACTTGTTTATCACAAAATGCATAATGATCAAGCATTACCTGCAATTGATTTATGGCTTGATGGTTTTGAACGTGGCTTTGAGTACTTCGTAGATGCTTGGATATTAAACCCACAAATTGAAGCCGTTATTGATGATATTTTAGGGTTTGATGATGATTACGATTTCGAGCATCTGTCATTAGATCAACGTAATAAATCATTAGAGAGACTCACTGATTTGATCATTCAGTTATATGCATTAATTTGCAGCAACCCGAGCGCAAAATAAGACAAAATAAAATAGGACTATTTCTGTATGATGAAAAAAGACCTCGCTAAAACATCTTTTTGTCTTTTGTTGGCGCTTTCTTCGCTTGCATACTCTGACATCCATACCGCAAACAACAATACCAAGATAATCTCAGAAACTGACAATAGCAAAACGAAACAACTGAATACTGAATACAAAGCATTCAAGCCGGAAGCGTATCCTTTTGGCATCGGATTTGGTGGTATTTTTTCGCCAAACCCTTACAAAAACACCTCGCCAACCATCTTACCCATCTCCGTCATTAGCTATCAAGGTGAAGATCTCTCGATCAATGGTCCATATATTGCTTACCGGTTTTTAAATACTAAGCATACTAAGACACAGGCACAGTTATTTTTATATCCTGAGACATTTAGATCTAACCAAAGTGATGATCCGCAGTTACAACAGCTTGATAATCGCAACTACCTTGTGATGTTGGGACTAACGCAAGGCTTCAAAAGCACTTATGGTGACTTAGCATTCGCTGCTAATATTGATGTCACAACGCGCACCAATGGTTATTTGCTAAGCGCTGAATATCGTAAGCGCCTAATATTGCCAGTAAATAAAAATTTGCTTTTCTTTGTCACTCCTTCAATTGGTTTAAGTTATAGCAGCAAGGAAATCACCGATTATTACTACGGGATTACAGCATCTCAGTCACAACGATCAGGTTTGCCACAATATACAACAAATGGCGCACTTAGCCCTTATGTTGGTTTGATGACAGCAGTAAACTTCTCAAAACATTGGAATCTTTTCATTGCCACCAGACTAAATCGCTTATCGAATGACATTTACAATAGCCCAATGGTTAGCAATCAATATATTTTTACAACGGTTGTTTCGTTTACTTCTGAAAACTCCCCAAAAATTTAAAAACGTGTACAATACGCCCGAAGCAATGATATAAGAACAGGAATCACAAGGATGGCGCATACTACTTTTGGTGACCACATGAGTAAACTATTAAACAAGATGACATCAAAGGTGTCTTTTAAAAAATGTGAAGACAATACTGGAAAAGGTTTTAGAGCATGGCAGTTTAAACCTTTACTCAATCAGTAGCAGCCAAAAGGAGTACGAAAACATTGAGACGGACAATTACAGGTGAAAATAAGCTAAATGACGTGTTGAGTCCTGAGCAAAATTAGTGAATGTGTATATGTACTGAAACAGCCAAAGAAATAACGAAGCTTGCCGATAATGTTTATTTTTGAAATTCATGATTCCTAGTGGAGATACCAAAAAATATACCAAGACAAGCAGAGCATATAGGAAAAGTAAAGGATCTGAGTAAGAAAACCATTAATGGCTAACAGCATCTTCAATACAATTGGCCGTTAAATATTAGATAATAAGCAGATTTGATTTATTGAGTCATGAGTTATAATACAGCAACAAGCAGCCAGAGTTTTTATCAAAAGAAACGATTGAACATTTAAGTGCTGGTGAAGATATCGTGATTTCACAGGCGTCTAAAGAAGGCCTATGATGACGATAGTGTATTTGACCTCAAAGCGCGTCGCATGTAAAGCATAATTCAAATCCTGCTCTAACGCGCCTTAAAAGAAAAGAATTCAACATTAAATATTACGCATAGTAATTAGATCGTGAGTTTTGATGATAGCGAGTACTTTGATTTTATACAAGGAACTGAAAAGATGAGGTTTGTCATACGAATTGGAAGAAAAACAGGACGGTTTCAGGCTTAAGCGGTGATAAGGAGCAAAAAGGAAATTGATAGATCACACCTTTGAACATTCGTATTACTTTCTGTATTCAAAAGCTGTATATCAGTGGACGCTGTTTTCAGGATTGCGTTATCAAAGCCAAATGGCAGAAAATTGGGCAATATCATGTTGTTTTAATGACGTTGCTTGATCGCAATGGAAAAGAAGCTTTTGATGAACCGATGCTTTTAATTACGAAATAAGCAACTTATGATCAATATGACGTTTACCACGTATAATAATTGCTATTTAAAGCGCACTCGTATTGAGGGTGTGTTTAAAATCTATCAAAGGCGAATTAGGCTGGGAAGAGTTTAGACTTAAAGGATTTTTGAGGGAATTAAAGCCATTACTGCTATTGGTTTCTTGTCGCATCTTATTTATATGAAATTGGTCAAGGTGAAGTTTATGATGACTTTGTTGTATTAATTGCAGAGCTTGGTGGCTCTAAATCAGGTGAAGTAACACGGTATTACATCTTGGAAGGGATGAAAACATTTCTTGCTAAACTGCGTGTAGATCAGTTTATTGAGGAACATCAGATAAGCCAAGCAGACTTAAAAGCCATATTGAATTTTATTGGACGATGAGAAATTTAAAAAAATGGGGAGTTTTCAGTAGCAAAGGAATCTACTGTATTAGCTATGACTCAGGAAATATCAACTACTTTTGAACATCACTTTAAAAACTTAAAAGATCCGCGTGTTGATCGAACTAAATTATATCCACTTGTAGAAATTCTTTTTGTTACTTTGTGTGGCGCTATTTGTGGAGCTGAGAGTTGGCGTGATCTTGTATTGTTTGGCGAGGAGAAGCTAGATTACTTAAGAAAGCATTACGCTTTTGAAAATGGTATTCCTTCAAAAAACACGTTTGCCAGAGTGTTTGAAGCACTTGATACAGCAATATTCAAAGATTGCTTTATTGAGTGGGTAAAATCATTGCAGGCTATCGTTAATCAAGTTATTGCGGTAGATGACAAAGCCTTGCGTAATAGTGCTGATAAAGTTGAAGGTAGGTCAGCTATTCATATGGTTAGTGCATTTGCTACAGAAGCACGATTAGTGCTTGCACAGCAAGCTGTTGATGAGAAGTCAAATGAAATTACAGCAATACCTAAACTATTAAAACTACTTGACCTTAAAGGGCACATCGTCACGATAGATGCGATGGGAACTCAAAGAGCAATTGCCAAGCAGATCATTGAGCAAGGCGGTGATTATGTTTTGGCTCTCAAGGGCAATCAAGATACGTTAAACGAGGATGTGAGATTATTTTTGGAAACAGAGGTAGCCAAAACAAAGAATAATGCCATTTCATCACAGTGTGAGCACGTTGATAAAGGTCATGGTCGTATTGAAATTCGCAAATGTTATGTGAGCAATCAAATTGATTGGCTTACGCAAAAGTCACAGTGGGAAGGACTTAAAAGCATTGTAATGCTTGAAGAAACTCAAGAATCTAAAGGGAAAATAAGTGTTGAGCGTCGCTTTTTTATTAGCAGTTTAGATACCGATGCAGAGAAACTTGCTAATGCAATACGTTGTCATTGGCATGTTGAAAATAGTTTACACTGGGTTTTGGATGTTGTTTACAATGAAGATAGGTCAACCGTTCGAAAGGGTAATGCTGCTGAGAATATGGCGATAGTCAGGCATATGTCACTAAATATGCTAAATAATGCAAAGGGGAAATTTAAGAACGTTGGCATCAAAGTATTGCGTAAGAAAGCAGCCTGGGGAAATCAGACTTTAAGCACTATTTTGGCTCAAGCTTTGTAGATGGGACAGCCGTGCCAACAAGGTAATGAGTACTTAATAAATATATCTATGCAGTTTAGCTCTCAGCATTTTCCTGCATCAATTTCTTATACTTTTTCTCAATCATCTTACGCTTCAATGCTGATAAGTGATCAAAGTAAGTAATTCCATCTAAATGATCAATCTCATGCTGAATGCAACGCCCATGATAGCCATCACATTCCATTTCATATGCCTCACCAAACTCATTTAAGGCGCGCATTTTAACCCATTCGGCACGCTTAACTTTAGCTGAGACGCCAGGGAAGGATAAACACCCTTCCTCGTCATCAATCTCGCCCTTGCTTTCAATGATTTCTGGGTTAATCGCAACAATTTTTTGATCTTTATTTTCAGATCCATCCATAATAAACAAACGCATATTGAGTCCCACTTGCGTGGCAGCTAAGCCACCACCATGCTCGACATACATTGTTTCAAACATGTCAGCAATTGTTTGACGCAACGCATCATTAATCGCATCAATAGCGACAGGATCAGCCTTTTGCTTTAAAAAGGGATGTGGGTATTTTAATACAGTTAATCGTGCCATATTGATAAAGCTTCATTTATAACAATTTGTAATATGCGCGTTAGTCTAACATAAATTGCTTTTGAGCTTAACCACTTGCCTTACAATTTCCAATCAATTGCCGTTAAACCGTGCTGCAATAGATATTGATTCGTTTGTGAAAAATGTTTTGAGCCAAAAAAGCCACGATGTGCTGATAAGGGTGACGGATGAGGGGATCTTAAAATAAAATGCTTATTGTGATCGATTAACTGCGCTTTTTTTTGTGCCGGCGCCCCCCACAATAAAAAAACAACATGACTTTTATGTCGACTAATCTGACGAATAACATGATCGGTAAATTGCTCCCACCCTTTATTAGCGTGCGAATGCGCTTGGTGCGCCTCCACAGTTAAAACGGTATTGAGTAAAAACACACCTTGTTTTGCCCAAGCACTTAAATCACCCGATGATGTAACTTCAATACCAAGATCATTCTGTAATTCTTTATAAATATTCATAAGCGACGGCGGTAGCTTAACACCTTCTTGTACTGAGAATGCTAAACCATGTGCTTGATTGATATTGTGATATGGATCCTGCCCCAAGATAACGACTTTGAGCGATTCAAATGGACATAATTTAAATGCGTTAAAAACATCTTCCTTTTGCGGAAAAATTTGTTTTCCTTGTTGTCGTTCACCTTCGACAAAAGCTAAAGTTTCTTTAAATTGAGTGCTTTTTTTATAATCAGTTAAAACATCTGACCATGAGAGCAATGAGAGATCTAGATCTACTTTCATTTTAGTTATGCTCTGATGACATTAAGCTCACTGGCCATACGAAACCACTCAGCAGCCATTGCATAATCACCGCTATTATATGCATGCAAGCCTCGCAGCATCGGTGATTTATTATAGGTATTACGTTGTACACCAATATAATACCAAAGACTGGCTGTCTTCATATCCTTGACAACACCACAGCCAAACTCATACATATAGCCAATCACTAAACTCGCATTAGTATCAGCACTTCGCGCAAAAGGCAAAAGCTGTTGGTAAGCAAGAGGGCAATTGCCCTGCTCAAAGTTGTGATAGCCCAACTGATAGTTTTGCGGCTCATCATTTGTCAATTTAATTGACGACAATAAGGCATTTGCATCAGCTTGAACCTGACGCTGCGAGGTATTTAAAGTTAACTTACTTTCATAACGACTATGCAAAGCATCTACCATAATGCCAGCAAAGATAAACAATAAAATGACCAGAATAACCCACTGCATGGGTTTTGACTTTTTTAATTTCAAAACAATCTCCTAGTTTAATCGTTTAGGTTTTCTGCCAATAGTTCACGACGCTGACGCACAACTTCATACATAGCAACACCAGCTGCAACCGAGACATTGAGACTCGATACCTGACCCTGCATTGGCAATTTTGCTAGATAGTCACACATCTTACGTGTTCCAAAGCGAAGACCTGAACCCTCAGCACCCATCACCAAAGCTATCGCACCGCTAAAATCGCTATCATAAATCAGACTCTCTGCTTCACCTGCTAACCCAGTAACCCATATACCTTCATCTTTTAAGACACCAATAGCACGCGCAAGATTAGTGACCGAGACAAGCTTCATGCTACTTACCGCACCACTGGCAACCTTCTCAACCGTTGCATTGATGGTTGCACTGTTATCTTTTGGGAAAACAATAAAATCAACCCCAGCGGCTTCCGCGCTTCTAATGCATGCACCCAAATTATGCGGGTCTTGAACGCCATCAAGAATTAAAATAAAAGGCGTTTTTGAGCAGGCAGCTACCAGATCAGATAAATCACTCTCTTCATATAACTTAATATCGCTTTGGCAAACTGCCAATACATTTTGATGTACCACATCTTCAAGTGCGTGAGATTGCAATAATGATTGAAACTTTTCTTTATTGACAAGCTCAAACTCAATATTTTTCTTAGCCATCAATGATTTTAATTCACCCAACCTTGGGGATGTGTCTTTACCTTTAAGACAATAGATGACTTTAATACCATCTGCGTGTAATTTAAGGCGCGCCTTGATCGCGTGTATTCCATAAAGTAGTGACATAATTAATTAAAAACTCTCTTTTCTTTGACTTTTTGGCGCACGTAAATATAAATGGCCAATAGGAATTCCTTCAACCTGTAACCCATGGGTAATCCGATCGACGATTTCTTGGCATTTTTCTTTACACTCCTCACCACGAAACCCTTTGGTTACCAACCAATCCGCAATTTCATTCAAAAACATTTTAAGCTCAGATAATAATTTTTTATTGCGCTCGTTCGGACTATAGCGAAAGCGATTAAAATCAAGTGGTTGACTCCACTGGCGATACAAATTACTTAGCTCAAACACCACATCAGTGACCATTTGCTCAATCGCAAGCTCAAGTTTCCCCTCGGGCATAATATGCATTTCACGCATCGATTGAATCTGCTCACGTCGGACATCTGCAATGGTTCTCACAGGCTCATTTTGCAGCTCACTTAAACGCTTCCTGTTCGATAAAGTGACTTTATTCTTGGACATAATTACTTAGCTTATGAAGATATATGCCAAGCATTATATACTTATCACTTTATTTTTTGCAGCGTTTTCTTGGCGTTTTACACTATCCCTTAAACAACGATTTAGCACTTGAATAATATTTAAATAAATCAGCAAAATTTATAATGATTTTTATCCAGAGACTGATACGATATTGACGTCTAGGGTATAAAATTTTAGGGAGATTACTTAAGTGCAAGCACACAAAATAGGATTATTTTCAGCCATCGCCATTCCGGTAACGTCAATGGTTGGCTCTGGCTGGCTTTTTAGCGCACAGCTCAATGCACAATTAGCAGGAAACTACGCATTTATCGCATGGATAGGAGCGGCTTTTATCGCCATTATTGTTGGGCTATGTTTTGTAAAACTTTGCGCATTATTTCCTGAACGTGGTTTAAATGCCAAGTGTGTATCATTAAGCCACGGCAAAGATTTTGGCATGGTCTTTGCTTTTGCTATCTGGTTTGGATTGTTGGCAATGATTCCAACCGAGGCGCAAGCAACCGTACAATACTTAAGTCCCTTTATCAAGTTTACGACTTTATATCATGGTGAAAGCCTGACTTGGTCAGGCAAGCTATTTGCCATTATTATCTTAGCGGTCTATTTTATTGTGAATTACTTTGGCATTAAGCTATTAGCCTATGTCAATAACATCTCTACCGTCTTTAAAATCAGCATCCCAACGCTAACCATTATCGTTTTATTAGCTGCACACTTTGATACAACAAATCTTAATCTTGCGGTTAATCACTACACAGCAAGCTCAATTCAAACGGCACTTATTGGTGCTGGTCTTGTCTATGCTTTTAATGGCTTTCAGGTGGTTGCTTCCTTCGCTAGTGAGATTAAAAACCCAAAGCGCAATATTCCATTGGCTATTGTTATTTCCGTAGCCATCACGCTTGCTTTATATATGCTACTGCAATTTACCTTCATGACGGCAATGCCGCACGATGTTGCTGCTAAAGGTTGGGCTGCTCTTAATTTCTCAAGCCCTTTGGTTAACTTAACCATGCTACTTGGTTTAAACTTCCTAACCATTTTATTAATTGCTGATTCGATTGTCAGCCCATCAATTACTGGCTTAACCTATATGGGATCTTGTTCAAGAATGCTTTTTGCGATGGCTGAAAAAGGACAAATGCCACGTTGGATTGCCAAACTTTGTCCAGTACATCATTTATCTAAGCGCTCTTTATTTTTAAATTTCATCATTGGCATTATTATCCTATTAAATTCAGCAAGTTGGGCATCGTTAATGGTAATCACCACCGCCTTTAACGTGCTAGGTTATATGGGTGCGCCACTTTCGCTAGCTGTATTAGGTAGTCGCAAACTACCGACAAAACTGATGACTTTATTTGTGTTTATCATATTGGCACTGCTACTAGCAACCTTACCAGAAAAGGACTTTTTACTGAGTAATCTTGCTGTCACGGTAATGATGGCAATTTATGCTGTGCTACAAATAAAACAAGGTGGATTTAACTGGTTCGCAGTGAGCTTTGTCATATTCTTATGGATTTTGATGTTAGTAGCAAGCTCAGCCATTGCCACGATTGTCTTGGCAATTGTTTTCTTTTTAATGGTTACTAGTCAACGTTTTGTGACCAAACTGGGGCATTCACTGAATAAATAAAGATAGATATTTATAAGAACCTACTTTGGATAAAGTGGTGTCAATACTTCTTGACCCTTATCACCTTTTCTCTTGCATGACTTGATATGTTGATATAACGCATCATATTCATCAAACTTGCCATTAGCATATAACGCTTTATTGACTAAGATAAGCATTTCCTTAAACTCTTTATGCTCAATAACAGAAGCAATATCCATTGCACTGTAAAAGTTTTGATTGAATAAGGCATTACCACAAGAGACAATTGCATGATTGACGGCAACTAAATCCTTGTTATCACATGCTTGTTTAATCTCTTTAAGCGCCTGATTAATATCCGGCTTTGCAGATGATGTTTGTTTATGTGAAGTGGGCAATACTTTCTGAGTTTTAAACTTTCTCACAACAATAAGCAATAAAATCAATGTTACTAACCATAAGATCGCAAAGATAATGGCTGACACCATCCATAGTTTGCTATGCACCACTTTAATGACTGTCTTTGCAGGCTGTGCTACGGGTGTTGCATCTACCGCACTAGTTTGCACAGGTGTTACCACTTTACCTGGTAATACTTTAAAGGTTTGGGCTGGCAAAATGGCAGTTTGCTCTGTTTGTGATTTGACGTCAAACCAATGCACTTTGACCTTTGGAAACTCAACAATACCTTTCTGTGTTGGGATATAGGCTACCTTAAAAACTTTACTTGCCGCTGGCAGATTATTCTCCACATAGTCCTTGCTTTGAGCTTTGTCTTGATAGGCATTAACACCATCAGCATGCGGAAAGGTTAAATTAGGCAAGCTAGCTGCTTGTACACCTGTTGCTGTTAATACGATCGTGCGCGTCACCGGCTCACCAACAGTTAGCTCATTGGAATCACTCGACCAGCTATCCTTTAACATAACTGAATTGGCAGGCAACCAATCATTGATATCAATATTTTGTGGAATGGGTTTCACATGCAACGTTAATGGGTTTGACTTCACCAATATTGGCTTAGCACTTTGCATCGCAAAAAATGAATTGGGATTGTTTTGTAAAGCCGCTGCCTGAATGATGCTTTGTGGAATACTAATCTCACCTGCTTGGTTGGCTGTAATTAAAAACTGCTGCTCAACCACATGATAGGTTTTGCCATTTTGTTGTGCTTGATATTGACTATTTTTGCCAAAAGGCTCAATCGTTGCATTGGCTAATTGCAACGGCTGCATACTTAAATTAGATAACGGCTCTGCATAATACAGCTTTAAGGTATATAACACAGGTGTGTTAACATAAGCACTATCACTTGAGAGAGATGCACCTAAAAAAACGTTTGCTGTTTGCTTACCATTGGCCCCTTCTGCTGCTTTGGTGACTGTAATCATCAATGGATTGGTTTGCTCACGCCCAACAGTTAACGCTGGAATAGTGATGTTTCCAACTCTTTTAGGCAATAAAGTCACAATATACGAAATATCTGAAGTGCTTTTACCATTGATAACACTAGTCTGACTACTGGTACTGGTACCATAAACATCAAAATCTTTCTTCAATGGTGCCAAATCAGGCTGCTCATTCATATCATCAAGCTTAATCGTCAATGTCAAACTCTCACCATCAGCTATCTGTGTACGATCAACTGACGCAGAAACCGTGGCATACAACGACTGCACCATGAAAATAAATAAAGCAGGTGTAAGCACAAGAATATTTACTATTGTCTTTGCCTTACTTGCTTTTCCTATTTTGCGAATAAACCTAATCATTATTTTCTCCGTTTTGCGATGTTTGACGCATCTGATAATCTCTTAAGAATTTCTGCTTTAATAAGCCACCTGGGTCATCTGGAATCTGTGACAAAATCGCATCAACCTTCTTCTGACGCAGTGCATCTTCACGCGCTTGTGCACTTGAAACTGCTGCCTTTTGCGGCAGATCCTTAGCCTCTTTTTTGTCTTCTTCATTCTCTTTTGCTAATGTCTGCGAATGTTTGTCTTTTTGATTTTTATCAGTTTCATTGTTTTTCTCACTTTGAACACTTTGATCATTTGGAGTGTTTTCAGTCGATGGTTTATTATCTTGTTGTTTTTTTTGTTGATTCATATTCTGTTGATTGTTGCTTGGATCACTTTGACTCTGCTCATTTGTCTTATTTTGCTCATTCTTCTTGCTATCTTTATCACTCTGCTGTTGATTAGGATGTGACTGATCTTGTTGAGTTGACTTATTCTGTTGATTCTGATTATTTTTGTTACTTTGTTTATTTTGCCCATCTTGCTGATTTTTCTGATCACTATTTTGTTGATCATGCTGACTCTGCTGATCTTGATCTTTTTGATCTTGCTTATTATTTTGATTGTTTTGCGTATTCTGCTGATCTTTGCGCTCTTTATTTTGAGCATTATTCTGATCCTGCTTTTGTTGATTTTTTTGCTGATTTTTTTGCTGATTTTTTTGCTGATTCTTTTGCTGTTGCTGCTGTTTTAATAAATTCTCAACATACTCAAGATTGGTCTTGGCGTCAGCAAAATCGCTATCTTTGGCTAACGCCGCTTTATACGCATCTATTGCTTTTTGATACTCATGCAATTGTGCTAAAGCATTGCCCTGATTATACAAACCCACTGCTGAATCATCTTTTTCAAAAGCACTCAACGCTGCTTTATAATCTTTAGCACGATATAATGCAGCCCCCTGCCAGCGACTATCACTAAACAGTGCTGCCGCTTCTTTGTTTTTGTGCTCATGAAATAAATTCGCAGCTTGTTGATTTTTATTCAACCACAGATCTTGCCATGTATTTGCCCATAACAATACAGGCAATAACAATATCATAAAGCCACTGATTCGTTTTATCGACATACTCTCTCCAACCAGCCTTTTCGTGCAATCAATGCCACCAGAATAATCAATAACCAAATAAGCCAATGTCCTTGATCTTTCCACAATGCATTGGCTTTCTGTGCTTCTGTTTTTTGCGTCTTAGCATCGCCATCATGGCTTAATATTTTTGTGACATCTTGATCATTATCGGTAATCAAGCTAAATTGCCCATAGCCTGAGCTTGCAAGTTTTTGTAATTCAGCAGCATTCATATTAGCAAATACAATTTGTCCCTTTTTATCAGTAACAAAACCGCCATCGCTATTTTTGATCGGTCCACCTTGTGCCGTCCCAATCGCTAAAACAGACGTTTTAACACCCGCTTTTGCTAAATTTTTGGCTTCCGTCAATGCCACAGGTGATGGTGTACTATCAGTAACTAAAACAATCTGACCGTGAGTAAATCCCGCTTGTTTGATGAGTTTGGCTGATTCTACTAATGCTTTTTGGATATTGTCACCGGCAACGGGTACAACGCTTGAATCTAACGAGGGCACCATATTGGCAATGGTATTGCTATCAGCCGTCAGTGGTGACACCACAAAGGGTTCACTTGAGAATACGATCATTCCTGTTTGCCCTTCTTTAATAGATTTAAGTAAATCCAGCACCTTAAAGCGTGCCCGTTCTAAACGTGTAGGAGGGACATCATTGGCATTCATCGTTTGTGAGACATCTAAGGCAATCACACGTGCTGCTACCTTTTGATAAACCGGTTGTGGGTATTGTGACCAAGTTGGTCCTGCCAATGCGACAATTCCAATACACCACAATAAGAAAATCACCACTGGCAACATACGACGCTTACGCGCTTGCTGACCTACTAATAAATGTTTTAATAAATGTGGATCACAATGCATGCTCCAATTATTAGCAGATGTTTTTACCCTTAAAATCATAATGAGCAAAACAATTGCAGGTATGATCAGTAAAAACCACCACGGACGTAAGAAGTGAAATGAGTGAAGTAATTGAAATAAGTGAAAATCACTAAAGCTCATATGAAACTCCTTTGACTTGTTTTAATCCATAACAACGCCAGAATAAAGCTTAAGATCATAGCTACACCCAAAGTCCATGGATAAAAAGGTGTCACCGGACGAATGGTAATCTTATCGGATTTCACAGGCTCTAGTTGATTGATCTTATTGTAGATTGCTTGCAACTCTTTACCATCTTCAGCGCGGAAAAACTCGCCACCCGTCATTTGTGCAATTTTTTTTAAACCATCAATATCTAAATCACTCGATGGATTGACGATCTGTGGACCAAACATCGTCTGCACTGTCATCTGCTTTGCCCCTAAACCAATAGTATAAATCTTTATATGCTCATCTTTGGCAAGCTTTGCTGCTGTTTCAGGATCAATAACACCGGCGTTATTGCCGCCATCAGTTAAGAGAATAAGCGCGCGTGACTGCTTGGGATAATGCATCAACTGCTTAATCGCAAGACCAATCGCATCACCTATCGCCGTTTGAATACCCGCAATACCGACGGTTGCATCATTAAGCATTTGCCCAACCGTTTTGCGATCAAAAGTCAAAGTCGTCTGTAAGTACGGTTTAGATCCAAATAAAATAAGTCCCAAGCGATCGCCCTCGCGCTTTTGAATAAACTCATTAGCAACCGTTTTAACCAGATCAATCCTTGATTCTGCTTTGCCATTAACCATCATATCTGGTGTACGCATACTGCCTGAGAGATCAACTGCCAACATCAAATCACGCCCTGTTTGTGGCAACGTTAAAGGTGCACCTAACCATTGTAGACCCGCGCCTGAAATTACTAATAAAAACCAAATAATCAACAATATATATTTAAACCATGACAAATGTTGCGTGCGTTTTGCTTCACCTTCAGCCATTGTTTGTTGCAATGAGGCATAAAACGGAATCTTAAGTCCTTGTTTTGCATCACTATTGTTTACTTTTGGCAAGACATAACGAAAGATGATGGGAAGCAATAATAAAACGAAAACCCAAGGGTAAGCAATTGTTATCATAACACTTTCCTTAACCATTTTTTCGATAATGCAATGAGTGCTTGACGCTCATCAGCACTTACTTCTTTTGACGTATAGCTATCTAATAACAAACGTCCATTACCTTGACTAAAATCATCTGTTTTAAGCTGTTGATCTAGGAACTTCAACCAATTCTCACCAAAGTGTAAATGTACATTGTCAACTTTAAGCTTTTGCATAGCTACCTGCTTTAAAAAAATAGAAACCTCTGATATCAATGCTTGTGGATTTTCTGTCTGAGCAGTTTGTATCGTTTTATCAAACATCCTTATTATTGCTTGCTTGTGGCGATATCCTTTAATCTTTTTGACTAAGAGCCATAGCATCAGCACAATCACAACTAAGACAATAACAGCCACAATATACCATCCCATAGCTAACGGCCAAATCGACACCGCAGGCGGAAGATGAATATCCTTTAACCCTGCTAATACATCAGTAGCCATAACGCATTACTCCATGATTTAAGGTTTTAACCACATCATCATTCGTTGCCAATGCAACAAATTGCATATTGTGTTTGCTTGACAATCCTTTGATCCTATCTAGTCGTTTATTAAATGGCTCGGCATAGCGCTTATGCACCTCTTTATCCGCGGCATTTAACTCCAAGAAATGCAACTGCCCATCACTAAAGCAGTACTGTCCTCTATCAGGTAAGCTTGCTTCTAATGCGTCATAAGTAAATACTTGAATGATCTCACTCTTGCGATTAATTAATTTCAAATATTGCTCCGCTTCATCATCAAAATTCACAAAGTCACTGATCAAAATCACAACGCTGCCACTTTTAAGCGTTTTGGATAAATTCTTCAGTGTCATAGCCATTGAATGGCTATTTGATGGTTTTAGCATATTATCTGGGTCACTTAAGCATTTAAAGAATTTCAGCAAGTGTGTGCGGCTACGCGCTGGTGTTAACTGATATAAACCATCGTCTGAAAATACTACACCACCAACTTGTTCATGATGATTCAGTGCTGCCCAGCCTAATAATGCACAGACCTTAGCCGCTAACACACTTTTAAAACAAACGCGCGTTCCAAATTGCATCGATGCAGTTTGATCGACAATAAAATAAATAGCACGTTCTCGTTCTTCTTTATATACCTTGGTGTATGGCTTTCCAAGACGCGCGGTTAGTGGCCAATGCATTAAACGAATATCATCTCCTGGCTGATAGTGTCTAACCTCTTCAAAGTCCATTCCCCGCCCTCTAGCGCGTGAGACATGCTGACCAACCTGATTGGTATTAACACGTTGACTATTAAAAAATTGAATATTTTGCGCATAAAAGCGCAAACTCAATAATTCATTAATGTCTGCCGTTATCCCTTGTTGATCACTTGTGTTTTTTGAACTCATTAGCGTATTCTCCTTTTCCACTTATGGAATCGGCACGGCTTTTAAGCACGTATAGTGATATTATAAATGCTATTATGATACTGATGATTAATGTGGCCGACTGCCCTAACCATTTACCCAAAATAAATAGACATGAGGATACCGGATAGGTCAATAACAATTCAAATGTTTTCAATTCACGTTCTTTTAAAACCGTATCATAAGATAGAATCATTGCAAACAGCGGAATAATATACATACAGGGCTGTCCCATCTAAATTAACGGTTTGATTGTATTAAACACATTATGCTGAAAACTCCCCAAAAATTTAAAAACGTGTACAATACGCCCGAAGCAATGATATAAGAACAGGAATCACAAGGATGGCGCATACTACTTTTGGTGACCACATGAGTAAACTATTAAACAAGATGACATCAAAGGTGTCTTTTAAAAAATGTGAAGACAATACTGGAAAAGGTTTTAGAGCATGGCAGTTTAAACCTTTACTCAATCAGTAGCAGCCAAAAGGAGTACGAAAAATTGAGACGGACAATTACAGGTGAAAATAAGCTAAATGACTTTGATCCTGAGCAAATTAGTGAAGTGTTATGTACTGAAACAGCCAAGAAATACGAAGCTGCCGATAATGTTATTTTGATTCATGATCCTAGTGAGATACGCAAAAAATATACCAAGCAAGCAGAGCATATAGGAAAAGTAAAGGATCTGAGTAAGAAAACCATTAATGGCTACAGCAGCTTCAATACAATTGCCGTTAATTTAGATAATAAGCAGATTGATTTATTGAGTCATGAGTTGTACAGCAACAAGCAGCCAGAGTTTTTTATCAAAAGAAACGATTGAACAGTTAAGTGCTGGTGAAGATATCGTGATTTCACAGGCGTCTAAAGAAGCCTATGATGACGATAGTTATTTGACCTCAAAGCGCGTCGCATTAAAGCATATTAAATCCTGCTCTAACGCCTTAAAAGAAAAGAATTCAACATTAAATATTACGCATGTATTAGATCGTGAGTTTGATGATAGCGAGTACTTTGATTTTATACAAGAACTGAAAGATGAGTTTGTCATACGATTGAAGAAAAACAGGACGGTTTCAGGCTTAAGCGGTGATAAGGAGAAAAAAGGGAAATTGATAGATCACACCTTTGAACATTCGTATACTTTCTGTATTCAAAAGCTGTAATATCAGTGGACGCTGTTTTCAGGATTGCGTTATCAAAGCCAAATGGCAGAAAATTGGGCAATATCATGTTGTTTTAATGACGTTGCTTGATCGCAATGGAAAAGAAGCTTTTGATGAACCGATGCTTTTAATTACGAATAAGCAACTTATGAATCAATATGACGTTTACAACGTATATAATTGCTATTTAAAGCGCTCTCGTATTGAGGGTGTGTTTAAATCTATCAAAGGCGAATTAGGCTGGGAAGAGTTTAGACTTAAAGATTTTGAGGGAATTAAAGCCATTACTGCTATTGGTTTCTTTGTCGCATCTTATTTATATGAAATTGGTCAAGGTGAAGTTTATGATGACTTTGTTGTATTAATTGCAGAGCTTGGTGGCTCTAAATCAGGTGAAGTAACACGGTATTACATCTTGGAAGGGATGAAAACATTTCTTGCTAAACTGCGTGTAGATCAGTTTATTGAGGAACATCAGATAAGCCAAGCAGACTTAAAAGCCATATTGAATTTTATTGGACGAGGAGAAATTTAAAAAAATGGGGAGTTTTCAGCATTATGAGACTTTATTGAACTCAATTTTCAAAATAATGCCTTTAATCTCATCTGGATGACTCTTGGTTAGAGTGATAAGTAACCATTGTTGACTTTTATGCAATCAATATATATTTGAATTTTGAGATGGGACAGCCGTGAATATACATATAAATGTGCAGTAATGACAATAAAGTAACCGCTTGGTTATTGCTCATATTTTCTGCTGAAAAATTACCGCTAAAGTGAATCATTGTAAAATTAATCAGCAAAAATAACAGTGTTACGATAGCCGTCCAACCATTTTTTAATAATGCAAGGTACTCTCTTTTGGCAATATGATAAATTAGTTTAAACTTCATGTGCATGTGACCGTAATTCGTTTTCAATTTCTAAAGAGTCGACTTGGATATCTGCAACCGCATAACCGTATGTTTGCAATAGACCAATTAGTTGCTCAACCTCAACAGGTCTCAAAAGCGTATTAAACGTATATTCATCCAAATAATTTATTGATGCTGTGATTTTTGATATTTGACCTTTTATAGATTGATCAAGCATTTTAGTTTTAGGTACTCTCACCCAAAGTCGCTTATTGATCGCATTGGTATCATTGATATTAACATGTCCAAACTTAGCATTGAATTGACGTATAATTTTCCCTCGGCTCATTAATAATGATATTATCCGTATTATCCCAAAGCTCAGAAAACAAATGTGAGGTAATTAAAACTGCGGCTCCCTTTTTTGCAAGTGATTTGATCACAGTGTAAAACAACTGCACCCCTTTGTAGTCAAAACCATTTGAAGGCTCGTCAAAAATAGCAACCTTAGGTTGATGAATGATCGCTTGAGCCAAGTTTAGGCGCTGTCGTAACCCTTTAGATAGCGCAGATACTTTTTTATCTTTATGCTTTAAAAGTCCAACCTGATCAAGAGTCTTTAAGATTATTTCTTTGGAAGGTCGACACTGGCGAAGATATGCAAAAAAACTTAGCACATGATGTACTTTCTCATTAGGATACATATTCAAATCTTCAGGCATATAGCCAAGTACCTTATGATAATCATTAATATTCTTTTGAGTTAAGCATTGATCATCATAAAAAATACCACCTGACTGAGGGGGTAAAACACCTGTAATCAGCTTAATTGGGGTTCCAGCGTTATAAGCCGAAAAACGTAAAGAATTTCAAATAACCTATGAGAAAATATTTAAGGTGTTATATGTTACCATACATCGAATCAATAACTCACAATGATACAATAAAAAATGCTAAATATAGAAATTAAGGAACTAGACAAAATTTGTTTATTCACGCTCACAGGAGATTTAGACGCCTCGACAAGTAACACTTTCGATGATGCAATAGAAAAAAAACCTTTTGAAAAACCTATTGTAATTGATATGACCGATTTGTCATATATTAGTAGTGCTGGTCTCAGATCGTTAGCCATTTTGTTAAGAAAAAATGCTGTAAAAACTGTCCCAATTTATCTCATAAAACCAACCAAAACAGTTTTAGAAATTCTTAGAATCTCTGGATTTCTTAAACTTTTTTCGGTGTTAGGCAGTATAGATGATATTCCGCATTAACTTTTCAATATTCAATAGGTCGATATGAAAAAAATATACTACAGGATGTTGATTTTAAGCGCAGATGATACTATTCAAATATCTAAACATATAGGCAGCGAGATTCATAATGAAAGTTTGAAAAACAGTGCTCGGCTAGTTATTGAGGAACTATTAATGAATGTTATTTCATATGGATTGGTGAAGTCAAATAAATCGGTATCTGTTATGATTAAACTTTATGAGAGTAAGAGCTTTATAAGAATTTCTTTGGTTGATGATAGCGAGCATTTTAACCAAACTTCTGTGAAAAATAATGCAAACGCTATTACAACAGGGGGATATGGAATTAATTTGATTAAAAACCTTGCGTCATCATGGAGTTATAAATTTCATATGGGTTATAATATAAATGTTCTTTATTTCAAAAAAATCTAGGAAGCTCCCAACTCTATATACTCTCTTATATAGAAAAAGCATAATTTCTATCAGCATGACATTTTTTGGCGTCGCTGTTGCCACATTCTCATTTATTGGAATTACATATATATATTATACAAAAAATCACATTAACTCAAAACTAGATCAGCTATCATTATTATCTAAGCAAAGTAGTATTCAAGCTAGGGTGATAGAAGAGCAATCTCAAGCATTACTCAAAGAGTTTGGGGCTGAATTTGCCAACCCTGTATATCTAATGCAATATGCAAAAAATTTAATTACTATCCTAAATAAGATTACGGGAGTAGGCTATGCATATAATCGTTTTTATCATACTGATGCTTTTTATATTCTTTCAAAAAACATGGGCACACAAGAACATTATTTGAAAGTGATAGATATGAATAGTGTTTTCCAAAAAAAAGGAACCTATTATTACACTAGACCTTGGTACCAATATGTTATGAAACATCGACAAAAGATCACTTATTCCCCTCAAATTAATTGGTTTGAGGATCAAAACAGTGATTATACAATGACAATTGCCTATCCATTGTTTGATAAACAAGATAGAGTGGCTATGGTAGGACTTATCGATATTTCTGTAGATGAATTCTTGGAAAATGATTTTGATGCAAATACCACCACATTGTTTGAGGTAGACCAATACCCTGGCTCTGTCACTAAACCAGGATTTTATAAGCTATCAAGTGATCATAAATTAAAAGAAAGCAGCAGATTAGAAAACAGAAATTATCATGGTCTTTCTGATGGAAGATGGTATATGCGTGGCATGAATTTATATACAAAAAGGAGGTTTTTTGATGGTGGCTTTTCCTTTATTGTTGAGGTAAGATTAGTCCCCATCTTTTTGACTTTTTGCGCATTATTTTTATTGTTTTTTTTGACCTTACTGACTTTAACCATGTTTATTTTCCAAAGGTCAAAAAGGCACGCAGAAACAATATCTACACCTTTCGGGTATATAGCAAAATACTTATCCATGTTCATGTCAGATAAGAATCTCCATAGTCTTGATGGACTTAAAACATTACCAGCAATAAGCAAAGAAGTTTTTTTGCTAAAGAGAGCAATACATAAGATGATTCAAAATGTACAACAACAGATTGCACTGGAAAAGACAATACAACAAATAGAGGCAAAAATGGATCTTGCCAAATCCATTCAGCAAAGTTTTTTCTCTATGAATGATAAAAAACTGCAGAGTGATATATTGTCTTATGGGACTTTATACATTCCAGCAGAACATTTAAGTGGTGATGCATTTAGTGTTGAACGTCATGGAGAATTTATATATTTTTTTCTTAGCGATGCCTCGGGAAAAAATGCAGCCGCATGCATCTTTAATTTATTTTTACTATCAAGATTCAAGATATTGGCTCAGCAACAGCTTATGCCTGATGCAATTATGAAACATCTCAATGAGTATCTTTTTACATTTAATCAAACAGACATGTTCGCAACTGCAGTGTGTATACGCATTAATTATGTGCTAGGAGATTTACTTATCTCAAATGCTGGAAATGAGGCACCAATTATTTTGAATCGCTTAGGAGACTCTATTTCATGTACAGAAGGTGAATTGGTACTTGGGCTTTTTGACAATATCGAATACACGCAGTTAAAACTAAAATATTCTGACATACAATGGATATTGATATATAGCGATGGGTTGAGCGAGGCAAAAAACAGATATGGATTTTTCGGAAAGGGAAGACTTGAGGCTATACTAGATAATAATTTTGAAGATGACCCTCAATATCTGGTAGAGACCATAAAGCACAAGGTTAATGAGTTTAAAAATAGTGCATCACAAGACGATATGACTGCAATAGCAATTAAATTCAATGAAAACAACAACGGTGATTAAATATGTTTGAAAATATTAATAACTTAATGATGCATGTCAACAATACTACAGTTGACTTTGATATGAATGAAACGTTTTTAGATAGGTTTGAAAACATTGTATCAAAATATGAAAATGAAACTGCGGTTTCGTTTAAAGAGACAAGTATTTCATATTCAAACTTGAACAAAAAGGCAAATCAACTGGCAAATTATCTAATTGATAAATATAATCTTGAGGTTGAAGATAAAATTTCAATTATTTTTGACCCCTCAATTGAAATGATTATTGCTATTCTTGCAGTATTAAAAGCAGGAGCAACCTATGTTCCAATTGCTCCTGAATATCCATCTGAACGCCGGAAATATATGTTTTCAGATAGTGGAAGTAAAGCTATTTTGACACATACACAGCTTCTTGAAAATTTAAGTGAAATTACTGAAAATGTCGTTGATCTTGATACCTTTGAATATCGGGACTTTAGAAGGCAAGAGTCTGATAAGAAAGTAACGGGAAACAATCTCGCCTATATTATTTATACTTCAGGAACAACAGGAAGTCCAAAAGGCGTTATGATTGAACATAACAGCCTATTAAATCTATGCTTGTGGGCAAAAGATAAATTTGATTTGTTCCCAGGTGTTGCTTGTACAAAATATGCAGGATTTGGATTTGATGCTTCAGTAATAGAAATTTTTCCTGCATTGCTATCATCAGCCACCTTGTATATTGTACCTAAAGAGTTGAGGTTAGACATTCAAGGACTTAGTCAATTTTTTAGGCAAAATAGAATTCACTTTGCCTTTTTACCTACGCAATTTGCAGAACATTTCATGAAAACTCAACATGAGTATTTAAAACATCTTATGGTAGGAGGTGACAAGCTTAAAAAAATCAACGTCAACTATAGTACGATCATTCATAATGGGTATGGTCCAACAGAGGCAACGGTGCAAGCCACTGATTTTATTGTTGACCGTGAATATGACAACATACCAATTGGTAAACCAATATCTAATTATAGAGTTTATATTTTAGATGAGAGCTTATCAGTATGTCCAATTGGTGTTTCGGGTGAGTTACATATAGCTGGATGCTCTCTTGCAAGAGGTTACCTAAATCGACCTGAGTTATCTGCTGAAAAATTCATTAATCACCCAACACTTAATGAAAGATTATACAAAACAGGGGATTTAGCGCAGTGGAAATCAGATGGTAACATTGAGTTTTTAGGACGAGTTGATTTTCAAGTCAAGATAAGAGGTTTTAGAATTGAATTAGGTGAGATTGAGACAAAGTTGCTAGAATGTGATGAAAGAATTCAAGATGCAGTAGTTTTAGTGTTTGAAGATTTTAATGGAAATAAATATCTATGTGCTTACTATGAATCTATTGAGTCATTACCTGAAAACTATATAAGAAATCTATTAAGGCAGAAAATGCCTAACTATATGATTCCAGAATACTACATTCATTTACCTCGTTTTCCCCTTACTGCTAATGGTAAGGTTGATAGAAAAGGTTTTAATGAGCCTAAACATAACTTACTTCAAAGAAAATATACCGCACCTAAAACGTATAATCAAAAATTGCTAGTTAATGCTTTTGAGGAAATCTTTGGACTTGAAAATGTCAGTATTGAAGATAGTTTTTTTGAATTAGGGGGCAGTTCAATTAGCGCCATTGCGTTAACCACATTATTATCAGAATCGGGGTATGTTATATCCGTTTATGATATCCTTAGTAAGCCTGTTATTGTAGACCTTGCAAAAGCGTTACGTGAAAAAACGCCTAGCAATGCTATCGGTAAAGCACCAGTTCTTAGCCATTATCAAGCAACAAGCTCTCAAAGGGGTATATATTTTTCCGATAAATTAAAAGATCAGGGAGTCATCTATAATTTACCTATACTACTAACAATCAGAGGTGATTTGAATAAAAAGTCCTTAAGTCGAGCAATAGATTTTTTAATAAAAAAGCATGTTTCATTACGCACTAAGTTTAGCTATATTGATGGCGATATAGTTCAAACTGTAGAAGAAAATGTCGAAATTCCTAAACAAGTTTTCAAAATTTCCGATAAGGAGTTCTCTTCTTACTTATGCAATTTTGTAAAACCTTTTGATTTAGCAACCCCCCAACTTTTTAGGGTCGCATTATTTGAATTTAGTCGTGAACACCATATTTTAGTATTGGACTTTCATCATATTATTTTTGATGGTGGTTCAATTTCCGTATTATTGGAAGATTTGCTATCAAGTTATTTTGGTGAGGAATTAAACTCCCCATTAACCAGTTATATTGATTATTCTCACTGGTTCAATCATGTATATATAAATTCTAATAATTACCGTGAAGCAAAAGAGTATTGGCATAAGCATTTAATTGACGTACAACCAATGCAATTTCCTTACGAATATCCTGATACATACGATAGCAAAAATCATAAATCTAATCAGATAACTTTTAGGGTGCCAGACAATTTAAACGAAAAGTTACAACTATTTTGCAACAAAAATAAAATTACACCTTATGTTTTAACTATATCAGTATACTCTCTTCTACTGTCCCGTTACACACGATCTGAAGAAATCGTTTTTGGAACTGCTGTCTCAGGTAGGTCACCAGAGACAGAAAAACTCATCGGGATGTTTGTAAAAACTTTACCTTTTAGGGTGAGCGCACTAAGAAATATGACTATTTCTTCATTTATACAAGATGTTAAAGCAATATCCCTCAAACTTTTAGAGCATCAAGGATACAACTATGAACAGATGGTTGTTGATCTAGGGTTAGGTGAGTTTGAACGTCAGGGCAATTCGCTATTGAATTTATTTTTTAACTTTTTGGAGTTTGAAACAACAGTTAAACGTGATGGTCTTACAATAGACTTAGCAGAATATAAGTCTAATCAAGCAATGTTCAATTTAATGTTTACAGTATATAAACAAGTGAAATCCTTAACGCTTGAACTCACATACAACGGCGCCTTAATGTCTCATGAATTTGTCTCTACATTTATGGAAAGCTACTGTACTCTTTTAGAGAATGTAATTTCAGCTATAGAAGGAACTGTTTTAAATGATATTGATATGCTTTGCCTAAAGGATAAGGAAAAAATATTTAATCAGTTTAATAATACCTATTATACATATCCTAGAGAAAGCAATTTGCTTGAGCAAATAGCAATAGCAATTAAAAAACACCCCGACCATTTAGCTGTTGTATGTGGGGAGTATTCAGTAACTTATAATGAGTTATGGAATCGTGTTTGTACGATTTCAACTAACTTGCCAAATCTAGAAGCAACAACTTCTGAGTGTAAAGTTATAGGAATTTTTCTGCCAAGAAGCATTGATACTATTGCTGCGATGCTGGCTTGTTGGCAGTCTGGATATGCTTATCTATGCATCGACGAAAAGTACCCTGCAGAAAGGATAGCGTATATGCTGGATAATTCTAATGCTATTACGTTGATCTCTGAAGCTAAATTTATGGAGAAACATAATTTAAGGCGTATGTTTATTGATATTAACCATATAGAAGAGCAAAACCAAACCTCTCTCAATACAAACATTATGCCAAATGATATAGCGCAGCTCATTTTTACCTCTGGCTCTACAGGGGTGCCTAAAGCAGTTATGTTAACACATCAGAATTTAATGAATTTTAGCTTTTGGTATAAAAACAAAAGAAAACTAACACAGGGTGATCATATTGCTGAGTATGCAAGTTTTGGTTTTGATGCTGCGATTATGGGAGTTTACCCTGTCCTAATTTCTGGGGGAGTGGTGCATATTCTTTCAGACGAAGTGCGAATGGATTTTGATACGCTCGACCAATATATTTCTAAGTATAAGATTAAAGGAATATTTTTGACTACGCAACTTGGTGAGCAGTATGCAAAGCTATATGATAATCAAACACTTAACTTCTTGGAAGTTGGTGGTGAGAAGTTGAAAGCTTATGAAAAACGAAAGTATCAATTTATAAATGGTTACGGTCCAACCGAATCAACGGTTTATGTCACAGATTATCTTGTCGATAGATCCTATAAAAACATTCCTATTGGAAAGCCACTTGCGAATGTCCAAATATATATTATCGATCAAGGGTTAAATTTATGCCCTATCGGTTTGCCTGGAGAGCTGTGTATAGCAGGGGAAAGTCTTGCAAATGGTTACTTTTTAAATCACTCTGAAACTGAAAAAAAGTTTATTCCAAATCCATTTAGAGAGTTTGGTGATCAAAGGATTAATAAGCCTATTTTATATAAAACAGGTGATCTTGCGAAATGGACCCCTGATGGTAATATTGAAGTCATAGGTCGTATTGATCAGCAGGTGAAAATCAATGGCTTCAGGATTGAATTAGGGGAGGTAGAAGCATATTTATTATCACATCCAGAAATTAATGCGGCAACCGTTCTTGCCTGTGTAAACGACAATGGAGATAAATATTTATGTGCTTACTATACATCAAAATCTAGCTTGACAGACCATGCAATTAAATCTCATCTAAAGAATGAGTTACCAGAATATACCATCCCCGAAAAATATATACATTTAGAAAAAATGCCAACCACGGCTAACGGAAAGGTTGATAAGCATAAGTTACCAAAACCTCATAAAGAAGAAGTCAGTGATAACGATTATATTGCCCCTAAAACTGGAAGCGAAATTGAATTAGCAGGTATATGGGAAAAGCTCTTAGGAATAAATAAAGTTGGCGTAACTGATGACTTTTTTAAGCTAGGAGGCAACTCAATAAAAGCAATTGCTTTTATTGCTGAAATACAAAAACGGGGTATGAATATTAAAATTAATCATATGTATGCGTATCCAACCATTGCTCAATTATTACAAAACATTTCTAGTACGTATTTTGATCTAAATACAAAACTTGATTTGGTAAAAAGGCAATTATTAACAAAGTCATCAAAGAATGAAATAAATGAACTTAATACAGTCGTAGATCTCTGCCATAAGAAAACAAAAGTATTGTTAAATCGCTCAAAATCTGTAGATATTCACTCCAAACTTAATATAAACACTGTATTGGTTACTGGTGGAACTGGACATTTAGGTGCTCACATTATTGAATACATTTTGAGCCAAAATTTACGTGTTATTGCACTAGTTAGAGCAGAAAATGATAGTGCTGCTGAGCTTCGCGTAAAATCTCAACTTAATCACTATTTCTCAGGAAAGAATATTCCATGGAATAAACTCGAAGTGCATGCTTCAGATTTAACCAAAATAGATTTGGGATTAAATTCATCAACTTACGAGCAAATTAGCTCAACTATCAATGCAATTATGCACTCAGCCGCTAAAGTAAGTCATTATGGTGATTATGATGAATTTTATATGGCAAATGTTGTGTCAACTAAAAACTTACTTGCCTTAGCAAAGCATTCAACAAACTGTAGTTTTCATTACATTTCAACACGCTCAGTGTGCGAAGCAGTGAATATTAAAAATACTAAAGTTGCAGGCTTTACTGAGTCAGATATTCCTAAAGCAGAATATGCTAAAGAAAATGTTTATGTTTATACTAAACTTCTTGGTGAATATGAGGTCATTAAAGCCCGTAATAATGGGATAATGAGTAATATCTATAGAGTTGGAAACTTAGTATTTAACTCAAAAACATTAAAACATCAGCCAAACATCGAGACTAATGGGTTTTATAAAACAATTAAAAGTTTTCTAAATATTGGGCAAATTTATGAGTCCTATGCTGCTGAAATGTCATGTGTTGATATGACTGCAGAGGCAATATGCAAAATATTTGACAAAGCATTTCTACTTAACCAAACTTTCCATGTTTATCATCCAAATGTTATTGATTTATCTGCCTTATTTACATCTGATACTAAATTACTCAATATTGAGAGTGTTGGTTTAGACAAGTATATAGATAATATGAAACAGTATGCGAGCAGTAGTACATTTGGTGAGTATATTCATGATCAACTGCTTCACTTTGGGTGGCTAGATGACCAGAATGGCCTGAAAACGCAAGCTATTGTCAAAAATGACTACACGACAAAAATACTCAATAATCTCGGATTTGACTGGGGTGACATATCCATTAATAATATGATAGATATTTTCCATCATGCTTATAGAAAAAGGTGTGAATTTTTAAGCACCAATAATTTGTTTAAAGGAATAGATAGTAATTTAATTTACACAATGGGAATGAGATTTAAACTGAAGGCTTACATAGGAAGTGATAGATTACATATTTCAAAAACCAGATCAGACAAAATATGGCTAATATATTCAGGGTTCGCAAGTCTCAATGTTATATCACCAGATGGATGGGAAGGCACAATAAAACTGCTTAGCTCTGATGATATAAGTTTTAACCTCTGTAATAGTATGGAGATTCCAACACCTGAATACATTATAGAGCCTATTTCCAAAGAGATTGCGGTGTTGGAAGTAGATGTTATATCACATGACGCTTCTTGCGTTTTCTCAAATAAGAATGTTTTAATAAACCTACTTGCTGAGGCCATCAAAAGTCATAATTCACTTGCCTCTCTCTTGGTTATGATGAGATAAGACAAGTATAAAAAAACGACCGTTATTTTATACTTATTTTTTTAATCTGCCATTAACGTGTTTTCAAGGGTTTAAGAGTATAGTAATCTAGTATATATTTACTAAAGCTATTTTAGCTGATTTCACGAGATACGTTATACTAATGAAAACAGGATATGCACGCGTTAGCACATTAGAGCAAAATTTAGACTTGCAAGTTGATGCTTTGAAGGCACACGGCTGTGATAAGATCATTCAAGAGAAAGTCACTAGCACCAAAAAAGAGCGTCCACTTTTAACCAAGCTTATTGCTGAACTTAAACCAGGAGACACTTTAGTTATATGGAAACTCGATCGATTGGGACGCAACCTGAAAGATCTGATACACATAATTTATGATTTATTAGATCGGGATGTTGCCTTAATAAGCTTACAAGACCCCATTGATACAACAACGCCTTATGGGAAGCTTGTATTTAATATCTTTGCTTCGTTATCCGAATTTGAACGCGATGTCATTAAAGCCAGAACCTTGGCAGGACTATCTTCAGCACGCGCTAGGGGTCGCTTAGGTGGCAGACCAATAGGTTTATCAAAAGAAGCTATTGCTAAATCCTATGCGGCAGAGAACTTATATCGTGCGGGTAAACTGAGCATAAATGAAATTTGTGCGGAGCTTAGCATTAGTCGCGGTACGCTTTATGCTTATTTACGTCATCGTAATGTAGACGTTTCACCCAAAAGCAAGAAGCGCGCACATGAGTCACCACATTACAGTTGATAACAATTATACGCAATTTTTATCAGACTCTGAGCTTTCATATTTTTATGATATTCCTTGTTTAGATGATCCAGCACGTGCGCTTTATTTTACCTTAAATCACGAAGAACAAGTCGCTATTGATAAGATTAAAAACTTTAAAAGCAAACTGCACTTTGTGTTGATGCTTGGTTATTTCAAGGCAAAACTGATATTCTTTGATTTTAGTAAAACACCACCTCATCAAGATGATGTGATCTATGTTTCAACGCAATTGGGTAAAACTGTCAGTTATGGCATTAGTTCAAATAGACCCATTAGAAATGCACATCGTCAAAAAATTGTTGAGTTATTAAATTGGCAACCTTATAAATCATCAGCATATAGATCACAACTGATTAAACATGCCAAATTCTTAGCGCAATCGCATGTTAAACCCATGTTTGTATTTACTGAGTTAGCGCGCCATTTAACCGACTTGCAAATTGAATTGCCACAGTATAGTGAAATTCAGCGGATTGTCAGTGAAGCGCTACGACATCAAGAAGATAGATTAATCAAGTTGCTTGAAAGCGTGCCTATAACACACAAACGCACAATAGATCGATTGCTTGAGCATCATGTTTCAACTGGTGACTTCAATCTTCAGGATATTATTGAACTGCCTAAAAGTTTAAGCAATAGTGAAATTAGCGATGAGATAAAACGCTTCAACAGCGTTAGCGAGTTATATTATTACGCCTGTGATTGGCTTAAAAATAGTACGTTAACACCAGAGTCTATTAATTATTATGCGTCATTAGTCCAATATTACGGACGTGGACGGTTAGCAAAAATGACCAATCCACTGATTCCGCTTTATATCATGTGCTTTGTCGTTAACCGCTGCAAACGCATCAATGACAATTTAATTGACACCTTTCATAGCTTGCTGAATAAATATAAAAGCAAAGCCAATGACATGGCAGACGAATTACAATCAGATAGCCATGTGTTTTTTGAACAGTATGAAGCCAAGTTTGCCAAAGTCATGGATTTATTTATTAATAAATCAAAACCTGAAACATCTGCATCGAAGTTAAGAGAAAAAGCCTTTGAAACACTCGATGATAACGCTATTAATGTGTTAATTGATTACATGCAAAATCGCAAACAAGAGAAGCGGCAATTAAAATGGCAATCGATTGCAAAGCTTGAGCCACAGTTTAAGAATAATCTGCGCCTTATCTTTAAACATCTATGTATTGATTACTGTGGATTGAAGGCATTAAAAAATGCCACAAATAAATTGAATGATTATTTCAAACTGCCAAACAATGATGACATGGTGAGTATCAATACGTTTATCACTGAGATTGTTAGCAAACAAGCACTTAACCTCATCACTGAAGTCATTGATCATAAAACGTTAATCAATTCTAAAATGTATGAGTTTTATCTTTACACCGTCATAGATCAGGCGCTTTATAGTGGTGAAATAGCCTCTGATCATAGTCATCAGTTCATGGCATACGAAGATGAGATTATCAAAGATGAAGACCTTGCTAATGAAGTGATTCAAAAGCTTAATCTAACAATCTTTGACCAACCAATCACGGCACACTTAGATGAGCTAGAAGAAAAACTTGAAAGCCAAATAAAGCAAACAAATAATAATATCAGCTTAGGCAATAATGATGCTATTCAGATCAAAAGCCAAGACAAGCGTACTTGGACGCTACCCTATCGAAAAGATCAAGTGTCCGTTAACCATAAAATATTTGAAAGCATGCCAACTTTAGATATTGCTGATGTTATTACTTATGTTGATCAAGAGACTCAATTTTTATCGTGCTTTCAACACATTTTACATAAAGGGGCGAGAAAACCTGTCGATAAAAAAGTGCTTACCGCAGGGGGGGGGGGGGGGGGGGGGGGGGGGGGGGGGGGGGGGGGGGGGGGGGGGGGGGGGTGTTTGTGTGGGGGGTGGGGTGGTGGGGGGGGGGGGGTGTGGGGGGGGGTTGGGTGGGGGTGGGGTGGGGGGGGGGGGGGGGGTGGGGGGGGGGGGGGGGGGGGGTGGGGGGGGGGGGGGGGGGGGGGTGGGGGGTGGGGTGGTGGGGGGGGGGGGGGGGGGGGGGGGGGGGGGGTGGGGGGGGGGGGGGGGGGTTGGGGGGGGGGGGGGGGGGGTGGGGGGGGGGGGGGGGGGTGGGGGGGGGGGGGGGGGGGTGGGGGGGGGGGGGGGGGGGGGGGGGGGGGGGGGGGGGGGGGGGGGGGGGGGGGGGGGTGGGGGGGGGGGGGGGGGGGGGGGGGGGGGGGGGGGGGGGGGGGGGGGGGGGGGGGGGGGGGGGGGGGGGGGGGGGGGTAGGGGGTGATTTGATTAGTTGATAGAGGATATTTGGGGGGTGGGGAATTGGGGGTGTGGTGTAGAGGTTTAGTGGGGTGATTTAGGTTTGTGGGGTGTTAATGGTTTGTTGATGGTGTATAATGAATTAATTGTTTGTTGGTAATGGTGTTTAAGTTTATTAAGGTTGGTGGGGGGGGGGGGGGGGGGGATGGGAGGTTGGGGTGGATTTTTGAGTTTAAGTATTTATGGGGGGTTGAGAGGAAGGAAATTTGGTGGGGGTGAGAATTTGATTATATAAGAATATTGTTTTAGGGGTTTTATAGTATATATTGATTAATTGTTGGTGGATAATGTGATGGTTAGGAGTTGGTTATTGGTAATTTGGTATTGTAGGATACTGAGATTCAACCTGACATTATTTCAACTGATAGCCATGGTTGTAACTGTGTTAACTTTGCACTCCTTGATTTCTTTGGTCGGCAATTTGCACCATGCTTTAAGCGCATCAACAATAAAGAATCGATGATTGCAGGGTTTAATGAAATCGAAACATACGAAGAGCTATTTGTTCGTCCAAGTCGTCAGATAGATCGTGCGTTAATTGAATCAAATTGGATTGATATCAAGAAGATTGTTGCTAGCTTAGCACTTAAAAAATCAAATCAAAGCACACTCATTAGGATGCTGACCAATAGCAGTTATGAAAACCCAGTCAAAGAAGCGCTATGGGAGTATGACAAAATTATCCGTAGCGAATATATCCTAAGATACATTGATGATGAGCAACTACGCAAATCAGTACGCACGGCACTTAATAGAAACGAAGCCTATCACCAACTCAAAAACACCATCAGGCACATTGGCAACCAAAATACATTGGGAAAAAACGATGATCAAGTCATAATTAATGATGAATGTGCTAGATTACTCTCTGAAGTGATTATCTACTACAATGCCAATATTTTGACAAAACTTTTACAAGATAACACAAGACAAGATAAAGCAGGTCTATTAAAATACTTAAACAAAGTTTCCTTGATTGCATGGTGTCATGTTAATCTTCACGGCATCTACCGCTTTAAGAATAAAGGCGGATCAGCGATTGATGTCTCTGCCTTAATCAAAGATATTCCATCTATCATAATCGATCAAGATACAGGCAAATAAGAAATCTTTACGCTTTTCGGCTTATAACGCTGGAACCCCAATATCGCCGATTTCTTCCTTTAACTGCTCAAATAGCTTTGCATCTTTATCAGGGTCAATATTGTATTACAGTATGATAAGGTTACGAATAAACGCGTCACTCATTTGTCTTAATTTCAGAGTTGAAAAATTAAGCTTCTTTTTAATGTCTTCGGGCAAATAGATTTCACATGCCACTTTAAACATATTTGGATCTGAGAAAGCTTTACGAAATTGTAGGTCGTGAGCACCCATAAGGTTTGCGTTAGTGATTATGCAATCGATCAATTATAATAGATATAATACTATCACGAATAAGTAGTGTAATCATACCAAAACAGATAGGGTAACAGGCAATTCCATACGCTCATCTCTCATTAAGGGTGACATTGCCTTAAAGTTGAAAGCAATTGCTACATTTATTGATGGGAAAAATCACTGGAAAAAGAAGATTGAAATGCTTAAGCATATCTGACAAAAATCGCATTTGAAAAATAGGCAAATGTCAGGTCGGGTCTAAACTTCTACACCAAATATGAGTTGCAATTTCTATTGACCTCAACGCCCGAATTACTCTCTTATATCTTTATGCAGCACCTTCCCTCTACTACCAACCAAGCAATGATATTAAAACATAAACAAACGGATCAATACAAATCCAAGCACAGCTCCTGCTAAGGGGGCTAAGATAGGCACCCATGCATAGCTCCAGTCACTGGAGCCTTTGCCTTTAATGGGTAGCAAAGCATGCGCAATTCTTGGACCTAAGTCACGCGCCGGATTAATCGCATAGCCTGTGGGACCTCCTAAAGATAAACCAATCCCCCAAATGGCAAAACCAAAAACATAAGGTAACGAGCCATTAGCAAAGGGTAATTGATTACCATAACTAATCAATGCCCCAACAAATACAATAAGTAAAGTGGTCGCAATCAACTCAGTGACAAAATTGCTGCCCTTGTGACGCATCGCCGGATAAGTTGAAAACACCATTAATTTAAAATGTGCATTATCGGTATATTGCCAATGTGGATAATACGCAAGCCAAACAAGAACCCCTCCTAAAAAGCAGCCAATCACTTGTGCAATCCACAGTAACAGCACTTGACCAAATGAGGGGTAAATACCACCTAATAAATATTTGGCTAAGGTGACCGCAGGATTAATATCCGCTTGTGGTGAGCCAGCCGCCTGAGCGACAAACACGCCCATCATCACCGCAAATCCCCAACCTGCGGTAATAACGATCCACCCGCTATTTTCTGCTTTGGATTGTTTTAATAAAACACCAGCAACTACACCGCCACCTAGCAATATCAATACAAGACAACCGAGCATCTCCCCAAAAAAAGCACTATGTAACATAAATCATCCTCCTGTTATTTTCTTGCAGAAAGTGAGTAAAACTAATCTGCGGCGCTTAATATATCACAGATGTTTTTTACACCTGATAATATTTGTGGAGAAAACTGTGATATTCCGTTAGATGGCAGCTGAAACACTTGTTTATTTATGACCGCTTGCAAATCCTGCCAACGCTGCCACATCGATGTTTGGTCATTATGCCATTTAGCTGTATTTGATAACATAATAATTACGTTAGGATTACGCTCAACAATGGCATTAATAGTTGTTTGAAAGCTTACTTTATCAATATCTTTAAATACATTAACACCCCCGCATTGCGTGACAATATCATTTAAAACACCACTGCCACCGGCAACAAAAATCGGTTGCGTGGATAGTTGTAATAATACAGTTGGTTTATGCTGCTTTAATACTAGTGTGGCAGATTTTTTCTTAGTGATCGTCCAAAGCTTAGATAAAAAGCTTTTCTGTAATGCAATCCCTGCATTTTTGAGTTGAATACTTACGCCGATATCAGCAAATGATGCGGCTAATGACTCAAGATTATCGGCATTAAAAACTGCCACTTTAATGCCAAAGCGTTGAAGTAAGGCAGTTACTTGCGGCTGCGTTTGCCCCGCCCACGTAATCACTAAATCAGGTGCCAAGCTAATAATCTTCTCCACATTAAGCGCTTGAAAGGAACCAATGTTCTGGTAATTTTCGTAGTATTTAGGCTGTCTAGCATAATAAATACTGCCGATAAGTTTGGTATTAACCTGCCCCTTGGTATTCTCTTTCGTTGCTTCTTTAATTACATCATGGATAATTGCTGTGGTATTGGGTGATAGTGAGACCACTGTAAAGACTCGAGTTGTATTGGCATATAGAGATTGCAGTGGTAATAAAATAAAAATAACAAAGAATAAAAAAAGCAAATAACTATCATTAAAACGGTAAAATGGCTTTAATCTTATCGCAAACATCTTCCAACTCAGCAACGGAGATTCTCCCCTTAAATTTTGCATTACGCTGTTGCCAATCTAAACTTTTAATTTGATCTGACAATATCACACTTTTCTTTTCACTAGCAATAGCAACTTCAAATGGATACCCCTTAATTTTAGTTGTCATTGGACAGCAGAGCATCAAACCTGTTTTAACATTATATGCTTTTGGACTAATCACCAACGCAGGACGGTGTCCTTTTTGTTCACGCCCCATTTGTGGGTCAAAATCAAGCCAAACAATATCACCGGCATCAGGGACGTATCTCACCATTTCTCATTACCTATCTCACGCCCAAAGTCAATTTCAGATTGCATATTTTCCTCTGTAATTCCAGCAAGCAGGTCATTTAATATATATTTTTTCTTCTTCACAGGCTCAATGATAATACGCCCCTTATCCTCAGTAATATTGACCTCAGAATCAACATCAATCGAAATTGATTTCATTAAACTAACTGGTAGTCTGATTGCCGCGCTACTTCCCCATTTTTTCACATAAACTTGCATTATTTATCCTCAAAAAACTTAATGTATCTACATTGTAGATCGCAAAAGCAAATAACTCAATAAATTAAACCATTTTATACGGATCAACCACTTGATCAAACTCAGACTGTGATAGAAACTTCAATACCTGATTCGCTTCACTTAATGACGTATCATGCTCATCGGCATAATGGGCTAATTGTGATGCTTTATCATAACCGATCACTGGACTTAATGCCGTTACGAGCATTAAAGAATTACGCAAATACTCATTGATCTTTTTCTTGTTCGGTTTGGTACCCTCAAGTAAAAACCGTGTAAAGTTGATTGAGCAATCCGATAAAAGATTAATCGATTGCAAAATATTATAAATCATCATCGGCTTATAAACATTCATCTCTAAATATCCGGCACTACCACCAATGGTTACCGCCACATCAAGCCCAAAGACTTGCGCACATGCCATCGTCATTGCCTCGCACTGTGTTGGATTGACCTTGCCTGGCATAATTGAAGACCCCGGTTCATTAGATGGAATAAGCAATTCATGAAATCCTGCCCGCGGTCCACAGCTTAAAAGGCGAATATCATTGGCAATTTTAAATAATGAATTTGCCAACACTTTGATCTGCCCCATCAATGCAACCAATGCATCATGTGAGCCTTGTACGGCAAATTTATTATGTGCTGAGACAAATGGCAATCCCGTAATTTTAGCAATATATTGACACGCTTTTTCATCAAAGCCATTTGGCGCATTTAAGCCCGTACCCACGGCAGTACCACCAAGCGCTAGTTGATAAACATCTACTAAAGCATGCTCCAAACGGGCGATATCCTGCTGTAGTAGTTCAGCATAGCCTGAAAACTCCTGCCCCAAAGTTAATGGTACTGCATCTTGCATATGCGTGCGCCCAATTTTGACAATGTTGTCCCATTCTTTAACTTTTCTTGTTAACTCTTTATGCATAAGCTTAACCGCAGGAATTAATGTTTTCTTAACCGCCACTGCTGCTGAAATATACATCGCTGTAGGAAAAGTATCATTTGAAGATTGTGACATATTCACATGATCATTGGGATGAATGGGCATTTTGCTACCAAGCTTGCCACCTGCGATTTCAATCGCCCGATTTGAGATCACTTCATTGACATTCATATTTGATTGCGTGCCACTACCGGTCATCCATACATGCAAGGGAAATTGATCTTCATGTTTGCCATCAATAATTTCATCGGCAACTTGCATAATCAGCGCTTTTTTATCCTCTGGCAAAATACCTAAATCAAAATTTGCCATTGCCGCTGCTTTTTTCAAAATGGCAATTGCTTTAATCACCTCATGTGGGATTAGCTCCTGCCCAATCGAAAAATGGATCAACGAACGCTCGGTTTGCGCACCCCAGTATTTGCTATTATCAACCTCAATCTCGCCTATGCTATCGGTTTCTTTGCGTGTATTCATTCACTTGGCTCCTTGTGTTTATTAATTGTTTGTTGATTGGGCGTATGCAATACGCCCCTACGTATTGATTATTACCTCCCCCTTGCGGGATCGCTCGTGCGGCATAAGCCGCACGGGTGAGGGATAATTAAAACACCATTTTTTGGATTCATTACCATCCATTTAAAATGTATAAAATTGAGATAGCTTCTCGATATTACCATTTTGACGAATTTCAAAGCCTAATGCACTGGCTCCATTAAATTTACCAACTGACCCCAGAAGCTCTCCTTGTGTCACATCTTGCGATTCTTTGACATTAATGCTGTTTAAATTATTATACGCTGAAATATAACCATCTTTGTGGCTAACAATTACCATTTGTCCATAGCCCCCCATGCCGACACCTGCATATAGCACACTGCCCGCAGCAGCTGAATAGACTTGAGTACCTTGTGGCACATCAATCTCACGTTGTTGATCAATACCATCCTTATCAAATTTACCCGCCTCTTTTAATGGCCATTGCCATGAAATACCGGCAACAGTTTTACCAGTTGGTAATGAAGCTTTAGAAGTAGTTGGTTTGATCTTGGTTTTTTCGGCTAGCACAGGTGTTGCAACGGTTGCTGTCGTTGCTTCAGCTGTTTTACTCGTTTTATTTATTTTATTTGTTTTGCTTTCTTTATTTACTTCAACTGTTTCAGTCTTAACTGATTTGGCTTTGGCCACCGACTCATGCACTTCACTTTTGATTGCCACAGTGCTTGGTTCAGCTGATGAATGATGCTCAGGTGCAACAACACGCAGCTTTTCACCAACGTAAATCATACTCGGCTCTTTGATATCATTCCATGCCTGAATATCAGATAAGCTCACGTCATTGGCAACCGCAATCTCAAGCAAAGAGTCACCTGATTGCACAATATAAAACCCAGTTTTACTTTTGGCAATATGATGTGTCGCAACACTTACATTATCATCATTGTGCGCTAAATCATGCATATCGAGCTCTTTATCCTGATTAATGGCTTTACCTTGCGCTTTTACTGTCTCAGGTGATGACTGCGCACTTTGGCTTTGCGCTACAGGGGTCGCACTAGGATCAATCACAGGGATATTACTTAGATGTTGGTTAGAGGCATTAGCCGACCCTGTGACGGCAGAAACTTTAGAGCCTGTGCCAATTGAACTAGCAGTCACTGCCGGTCCATTGCCCATGGGTACTAATACACCAGCTTGGTATGTATACATCTGCCCATTACGCCGAATTTTCTCACCCGGCAAAGGCCCGACACGAATCGTGGATCCAGGTGTGAGCACATAAGGCGATTTAAGCTTATTCCATAAGATAAGTGTTCTCTCAGTGACATTAAAGCGACGTGATATATCATACAACGAATCACCAATCTGCACCGTATAATAGGTTTGCTGTGTTGGGATATTGGTTACTGGCGCACTTTGCTGTTGACCATTAAAGAATTGATTAATTGCACTGCAGCCTGACAATACAAGAACTGCCGTGCTTAATGCGACTATTTTTTTTATTTTTTTTATTTTTTTTATTTTTTTTATCACATAAGCTCCTTTGAGAGGATCTATTTCCAAGAGTCCTTTGACGTTAGCATTGTCATAATTTTTTGCAACATTTTTTCGGTATTCTGCCCGCTCATTCCGGAAATAAAGAAGTAAGGCTCATTTTTGTTCCAATCAATCCCTTGCAGAATATGTTCACAGATTTCATCAACTTCATTTTGAGGTAATTGATCAATCTTGTTGAGCACTAACCAACGTGGTTTTTGGTACAGTGCCTCACTGTATTTTTTAAGTTCATTCTCAACTTTATGATAATTCTCAATCGGGTCTGAGCCATCAACTGGTAACACATCAACCATATGTAACACACACTTGGTACGTGTTAAATGCTTCAAAAACTTCAAGCCAAGACCGGCACCTTCAGCAGCTCCCTCGATAACCCCAGGAATATCTGCAATAACGAAGCTTTCATATTGCCCAACACGCACAACACCTAAGTTAGGATACATTGTGGTAAATGGATAATCAGCCACCTTTGGCGTTGCTGCAGACACTGCACGAATTAACGTTGATTTGCCCGCATTTGGCAACCCTAACAAACCGACATCAGCTAACAGTTTAAGCTCTAAGCGAATCTCAAAAGATTCACCCTCTTCACCATAGGTAAACTGTCTTGGTGCCTGATTGGTACTACTCTTGAAATGAACATTACCAATACCGCGTCGCCCACCTTGTGCAAGTTTCAAGACATCACCATCTTTAAGTACTTCACCGACTTTTTGATTGGTGGTTGCCTCATAAGCAATCGTGCCAACAGGAACGATAAGATATAAATCCTCACCCTTTTTACCGGCACACTTCTTGCCTTCACCAGGTTTGCCACTTTGCGCTTGGTAATTACGCTGATAGCGATAATCAATCAATGTATTAACATTCTCATCTGCTAACATAAATACACTGCCGCCATGCCCGCCGTCACCACCATCAGGTCCGCCTTTAGGGACATATTTCTCACGACGAAAACTCACACAACCATTGCCACCCTTTCCCGCATGCACGGTAATCACGGCTTCATCTACGAACTTCACAGTAACCCTTTTTATCTTTACTATTTACGCCGTCTATGATCCAAGAATTTCACAAAAATGTACAGCATAAAAACTGATAAACTCACTGTGCATTAGGCAAGGTTGTCGTTATACTAGTTGGTAATTTGAGTTAGCAAAGTGCACAGATGTCTTATCAGGTTTTAGCCCGCAAATATCGCCCTAAAAACTTCTCCGAAGTTGTCGGTCAACAACATGTTTTAAATAGCTTAATCCACGCATTGGATCAAAATCGCTTACATCACGCTTATCTTTTCACAGGAACCCGAGGTGTTGGTAAAACATCCTTAGCGCGGCTTTTGGCAAAATCAGTGAATTGCTTAAATGGCGTATCCTCCCACCCTTGTGGTCAATGTGAGCATTGTCTTGCGATTGAACAAGGTCGCTTTGTTGATTTGATTGAAATTGATGCGGCTTCGCGCACAAAAGTTGAGGATACGCGTGATATTCTAGATAATGTGCAATATATGCCAAGCCAAGGTAAATACAAGATTTATCTCATTGATGAAGTGCACATGTTGTCACAACATAGCTTTAACGCATTACTTAAAACACTTGAAGAGCCACCTGAGCACGTTAAGTTTCTGTTAGCAACAACTGATCCACATAAACTCCCCATCACGATTTTATCTCGCTGTTTGCAGTTTAACTTAAAACACTTAAGTGAGACGCAAATTGAGCAAAAACTCGTTGACATTCTTGGACTTGAAACAATTGCCTTTGAGCAAAATGCGTTAAAAATTATCGCCCATGCTGCTGATGGTAGTATGCGTGATGCACTGAGTTTAACCGACCAATCGATTGCTTATAGTAAAGGCGAAATTCTAACGCATGCTGTGCAAACGATGCTTGGCATTGTTGATAAAGACATGATTGATAAACTGGTGATTGCATTATTGGAGGAAGATACTCATGCCATTATTGACTATTCAGATGAAATCATTCTCGCGGGTAAATCGCCTCAATCCGTATTAAACGCTCTGGCAGAATGTTTCTATTACGCAAGTCTCACTGGCTTTAGCTATCAGAATTTATCAAGCACCCCCTGCTCAGATGAAATTCTTAAAACCATATCAGAACATTACAGTAAAGATACATTACAACTTTATTATCAACTGACGATTAAAGCCAAAGAAGATATTCATTTAGCCCCAAATGCCCAATGTGGATTAGGTGTGGCACTATTACGTTTGTGCGCTTTTTCACTGGATTTACTGCCCGCATCACATACGGCAAACAAAACGCCACCACTGACAAATACAAAAACAGCATCAAGCTTAAACAAAAAACCTGATTTAAGCGCACTTAAAAAAGCACTTGCAGCGCCAAGTAAACCCCATTCTGTTAGCCAATCGAATGAATCAACTGTTATTGCGCCTGTTACGGATAAAACTATAGCACCAAACCTTGTGACAGAAGATAAAGCACTTAATAAATCCATCAAGCCAATTATTGTTGAAGAGCCAAAACCTAGTATTAACCACGCAACAATTGAGACAGAAGCCGCAGATAATCATAAAGCTACGGCACAGAGTGACACTATTGTTGAAAACACTAATAATACAAGAGCAATCAACAATAGCAAAAATAGCAAAATTGATTGGTATCACCTAAGCCAAAGCCTTGGACTTAAAGGCACAACATTACAAATTGTCTTAAACTCAAGTTTGCTTGATAACACCGATAATATCTATACATTACAAACTACTGATTCGGTTAAAGCACTCATTACAACAAATGCAATTAAGAAAATTGAAAATGCTTTACGCCTTAAACAAGGAGGTAATATCAAGGTGGTTTTTAGCCACTTAAATCAAGAGCAAGTATCTACTAAAGCAAATACTAACGTCACATTAGCTGCACCTAATGAGCAAATGGCTAAGCAATCAACCGCAGATGCAGCTATATCACCAGCTGAGCATACTGTTGAAAAACCACAAGTAACACCCGCTCAGGTCATTCAACAACAAAAGGCACAAAAAATTGATGAAATTTATACATCATTAAAGGAGAATCCTAAAATTCAAAACCTTGAGAAGTTAGGCTTTCAACTCAATAAGGATAATATAAAACTGAAAGGTTAGTTACCTAGCAAAGCATCTAATTGCGTTTGATTTAATTGCCCTTCCTTGAGGTTACAACTTTTTCCATTGAGAAGTGCCCTGCAAATAGACAGGCTGGACGATAGTTTGAGACTGCTGATCAACTTTAGACTGTTGATAATTGTACAGAATCACTTCTTGCAGCAAACTGGCATCTGGACAGTAATCTATGGCATTGAGCGCTATATCAACATTGTTTATCACATCACCGATAATAAACCCTAAATTTTGCTTTTCAATCTCATCATTAAATGCAGCGACTTTCAGACATTTTTCTTGAGTAACATTCATAATCTGCAAGTCTTTATCCCAGACATATTGCCCAAAATACACATCAGACATCCGTGCATCAAGTATGACACTAACATGCTCAGCTTTATAGCCATGATAAGCACTCATCGCAATTGCCTGCATTGATGAAAAACCAACCACAGGACAATCTAGGGTTAACGCCATTGCTTGAATAGCTGCTGCAGCAAGACGCACACCGACGAAGCTGCCTGGACCCACACCATAGGCAAGTAAATTAATATCTCTTTTCCCTATACCTGCTTGCTGAACTAACTGATCAATCATCGGTAAAAGTTGTTCATTATGCTTGCGCGGGATATGACGCGTTACGCTAAAACATTCTTTATCATCTGTAAAAAGTGCTATCGAACAATATGCAGTTGATGTATCAATTGCTAAGATATTCATTACTCAACCGTTACTGACTTTGCTAAATTGCGTGGTTGATCGACATCTGTGCCTTTTTGCACCGCGACGTGATAAGAAAAAAGTTGCAATGGAATAATGAAAATAATCGGTGAGATCACCTCTGGCACACTCTCAATAATAAAGGTATGTTTTGAATCAATATGCAATGACTGGCTAATCGCATGATCAACAAATACATAAAGCTTACCACCACGTGCTTGTACCTCTTGCAGGTTACTCTCAAGTTTCTCAAGCAAAGTATCATTGGGTGCCACTGCAACAATCGGCATATCTTTATCAACTAAAGCCAATGGACCATGCTTAAGCTCACCTGCCGGATAGGCTTCGGCATGAATATAAGAGATTTCTTTAAGCTTAAGTGCCCCTTCTAACGCTACTGGATATTGAACACCTCGACCTAGAAACAGTGTATGATGTTTCTCAACAAAGTCATAAGAAAGCTGTTCAATCTCAGCATCTAATGACAGTACATTTTTGGCAATTTCGGGCGCTTTTTTGAGTGATGATAAAATATTTTTCTCACGTTCTAAGTTCAATGTTTTTCGTGATTTACCCAAGGCAACAGCAAGTAACAAAAAGCCAACTAACTGTGTGGTAAATGCCTTGGTTGAAGCGACACCCATCTCAAGACCGGCTTGCGTCATAAATACCAAGTCGGCTTCACGCACCATTGAACTATTCGGCATATTACAAATACTCAATGTTTTCATAAACCCAAGCACTTTGGCTTGGCGCAGTGCAGCTAAGGTATCTGCGGTTTCGCCTGATTGTGAAACGGTGATAAATAAGCTATTTTTTGGCACCACACTCTGGCGATAACGAAACTCACTGGCAATATCAACATCAACAGGAATTTGTGCATATTCCTCGATCCAGTATTTAGCAACCAATCCGGCGTGGAAGCTCGTGCCACATGCCACAATTTTAACATGCTCAACATCAGCAAAAAGTGATTTGGCTTCCAAGCCAAACTTCTCAATAATAATCTCATTATCAACACTAATGCAATTAGCAAACGTATCAGCGATTACTTGCGGCTGCTCAAAGATTTCTTTTTGCATATAATGCTTATATTTACCTTTAGCAGCAGCATCTTGAGCTTGGTCTAGCTCTTTAATATCTAAGTTTTTTTGGGCGTCTTCATGATCATACGCTTCTACTTTGTCACGTGTTACAAGTGCCATATCACCTTCATCAAGATAGGCAAAACGATTGGTAACAGGCAACAATGATAAGGTATCAGAAGAGATAAAATTCTCACCAATCCCAAAACCAATCACAATGGGGGAGCCCGAACGCACCACAACGACACTATGTGGATGATCTTCATGCATAACCGCTAGACCATATGCACCTTTAAGCTTCTTAATCACCGCTTGAACATTAGTAATAAAGTCATTTTTAACATTCCAATGATGCTCTAGTAAATGCGCGATCACTTCAGTATCCGTTTGTGATTGAAATGATACACCCTCTGCGATGAGCTGTTCTTTGAGTGACATATAGTTTTCAATAATACCATTATGTACAATCGCAATTTTGCCTGACTGGCTGACATGAGGGTGTGCGTTTTGCTCTGATGGTTCACCATGCGTTGCCCAACGGGTATGCGCAATACCAGTAGAACCTTTAAAACCACTGTCTTTAGCGACTTTTTCTGCCAGCATTTTCACCTTACCTAAAGCACGCAAACGTTCAATTTTACCTTTATTATCTAACAGTGCCACACCCGCTGAATCATATCCACGATATTCAAGACGCTTTAGCCCCTCAAGTAAAATCGCCAATACATTGCGCTCAGAAACCGCACCAACAATACCACACATAATTTTCTCGCTTTTTGTTTATTGGGCGTATGCAATACGTCCCTACATAGTAATAATTCAAAAATAAGTTGAACTTCAATTACACCCCTCACCCGTGCAGCTTAAGCTGACGACCTCTCCCACAAGGGGAGAGGTATTAGCTGGTGCAACTTATTTTTGATTCATTACATAGTATTTGCTACTTTTTAACCGGTCGCTGCCAACCGGGTACAACTGTCTGCTTATTCATCCGATTAATCGTCAGTTTTCCTTCAGGTACATCCTTGGTGATCGTTGAACCAGCAGCGATATTAGCACCATCACCAATATGAACAGGTGCAATCAACTGACAATCAGAACCAACAAATACATCATTACCAATCATTGTTTGATGTTTGTTAGCTCCATCATAATTGCAGGTAATGACACCGGCACCGATATTACAGTCATAACCTACCGTACTATCACCAATATACGTTAAATGATTGGCTTTACTTCCCTTGCCAATCGTTGATTTTTTAATCTCAACAAAGTTACCAATATGCGCACCCTCATCCAATACACTGCCTGGGCGAATACGCGCAAAAGGTCCAACAACAGCATCGGCTTTAATATCAGCACCATCGATAATAGTATTGGGTTTTATCTTAACATTATTACCAATCACACAGTCTTTTAAGATGCAATTAGCGCCAATCACACAATCCTCGCCAATGACAACATTGCCTTTGATCAATACATTGATATCCACCCACGTATCAGCACCGATATCAACAGAACCTCTCACATCAAAACGACTAGGATCTGCTAAAGAGACACCTTTTGCCATCACACGCTCTGCCACCGCTTTTTGCCACATTCTTTCAAGTTCTGCCAATTGCTCACGCGTATTAACCCCTAAAATCTCGAAATTATATGCTGGATGTGCGGCGCGAATATTAACTTTATCACGACAAGCAAAGGCAACGATATCGGTTAGATAATACTCTTTCTGTTTATTGTTATTTTCAATGGCAGGTAACCATTGGTGTAGGTGTTTACCGCTAACACAATAAATACCGGTATTAATCTCTTTAATCTGGCGTTGAATGTCAGTTGCGTCCTTTTCTTCAACAATCGATTCAATTTCACCAAAGCGATTACGTAAAATTCGCCCAAGTCCCACAGGGTTATCAAGACTTGCTGTTAAGATGCCTAGGTCATCAACACGTGTCACTTCAATCAAATGATTAAGGGTATCAAAAGACACTAAAGGCACGTCACCATAGAGTATTAGCACTTTGTCTTCTTTATCAATATAAGGTAAAGCCTGTAATACAGCATGCCCTGTACCTAAACGATCGGTTTGCTCAACCCATGTGATTGTTTTATCTTCCAAAGAGGATTGCACCTGCTGACCAAGGTGACCTTGCACTATAATGATATTATCTGCTTGCAGTGATTCCACTGTTTCAACAACATGTCGTATTAAAGTTTTTCCTGCTAATGTTTGTAACACTTTGGATTTTTTAGAACACATGCGTGAACCTTGACCTGCTGCCAAAAAAAAAAAAAAAAAAAATAAAAAAAAAAAAAATAAAAAAAAAAAATATAAAAAAAAAAAAAAAAAAAAAAAAAAAAATAAAAAAAAAATAAAAAGAAAAAAATAAAAAAGATACAAAAAAAAATTCACTACTGATAAAGCCATTTTATCTCCTTCTAAATATCTTTTTTGCTTTTTTACTATTTGCAAAACTGCTGCGTATTATATACCGCTCACAAACCATTTTACAATATTTCTGCCGTCGAACTTCCTGCACTTTTGAGCGCTTGCATTTTGCCAATAGTCCTAGCTATTATCTGCAATTCAAGCGCTCAAAAGCATCAAAAACTTCTTCAACACCTAACACCGCAAAATGATTTACGAGCGGTATATACCACTGCTACTGGCTTTTGTAGCGTTCTCACAAGATATTCTATAGCTCTTTTACTTTCAGACTTTCTTAATCATTGCTTGTTCGTACTGATAAATCAATTCATCTGCAGTTATTAGCATAATTCCCTCTACCATCGACTGAGCAATTAAAATACGATCAAATGGATCTTTATGAATCATTGGAAGCGTATTTACTTCAACGACATGTTCACTCAAAATAGGTAGCTCACTATAACCATTGTCTATTAACGCACGTCTTAGCAAACGAGCGTCAACTTGGAAATCATCACGCGCCAGACCCTGCTTTATCGCAACCTCCCAGATACTTGCCACGCTAAAAAGCAATTGATTATTTGTGTTATTACTGAAAACTCCCCAAAAATTTAAAAACGTGTACAATACGCCCGAAGCAATGATATAAGAACAGGAATCACAAGGATGGCGCATACTACTTTTGGTGACCACATGAGTAAACTATTAAACAAGATGACATCAAAGGTGTCTTTTAAAAAATGTGAAGACAATACTGGAAAAGGTTTTAGAGCATAGCAGTTTAAACCTTTACTCAATCAGTAGCAGCCAAAAGGAGTACGAAAAATTGAGACGGACAATTACAGGTGAAAATAAGCTAAATGACTTTGATCCTGAGCAAATTAGTGAAGTGTTATGTACTGAAACAGCCAAGAAATACGAAGCTGCCGATAATGTTATTTTGATTCATGATCCTAGTGAGATACGCAAAAAATATACCAAGCAAGCAGAGCATATAGGAAAAGTAAAGGATCTGAGTAAGAAAACCATTAATGGCTACAGCAGCTTCAATACAATTGCCGTTAATTTAGATAATAAGCAGATTGATTTATTGAGTCATGAGTTGTACAGCAACAAGCAGCCAGAGTTTTTATCAAAAGAAACGATTGAAACAGTTAAGTGCTGGTGAAGATATCGTGATTTCACAGGCGTCTAAAGAAGCCTATGATGACGATAGTTATTTGACCTCAAAGCGCGTCGCATTAAAGCATATTAAATCCTGCTCTAACGCCTTAAAAGAAAAGAATTCAACATTAAATATTACGCATGTATTAGATCGTGAGTTTGATGATAGCGAGTACTTTGATTTTATACAAGAACTGAAAGATGAGTTTGTCATACGATTGAAGAAAAACAGGACGGTTTCAGGCTTAAGCGGTGATAAGGAGAAAAAAGGGAAATTGATAGATCACACCTTTGAACATTCGTATACTTTCTGTATTCAAAAGCTGTATATCAGTGGACGCTGTTTTCAGTTACTTTTATGATTGCGTTATCAAAGCCAAATGGCAGAAAAATTGGGCAATATCATGTTGTTTTAATGACGTTGCTTGATCGCAAACCACATGGAAAAGAAGCTTTTGATGAACCGATGCTTTTAATTACGATATCTATAAGCAACTTATGAATCAATATGACGTTTACAACGTATATAATTGCTATTTAAAGCGCTCTCGTAATCGACACTTGAGGGTGGTGTTTAAATCTATCAAAAGGGCGAATTAGGCTGGGAAGAGTTTAGACTTAAAGATTTTGAGGGAATTAAAGCCATTACTGCTATTGGTTTCTTTGTCGCATCTTATTTATATGAAATTGGTCAAGGTGAAGTTTATGATGACTTTGTTGTATTAATTGCAGAGCTTGGTGGCTCTAAATCAGGTGAAGTAACACGGTATTACATCTTGGAAGGGATGAAAACATTTCTTGCTAAACTGCGTGTAGATCAGTTTATTGAGGAACATCAGATAAGCCAAGCAGACTTAAAAGCCATATTGAATTTTATTGGACGAGGAGAAATTTAAAAAAATGGGGAGTTTTCAGGTTATTAATGATTTTCTTAGCAGTTAGAGATAGTTTTTTAGAACCACTTGCCGCCCATAATAAGATATGCGTATCGAGAATATACTTCATAACGGATCATTAAACAGTTTCTGAATTTCATCTGCAGCAATCTGATCGAAGTTATCTGGAAAATTGATTTGTCCTTTCAAAAAACCGATACGTTGTTGCTGTGTCTCATTAGGCGCATCAAGTGGAATAACTTTAACCATCGGCTTTCCCGCTTTAGCAATAATAAATGACTCACCAGATGAAGCCTTATCTACAAGTCTTGATAAATGGGTTTTAGCCTCATGAATATTAACCGTTTGCATAATCACTCCTACCAAACTTAGTTCACATGACTTAGTCTAGTAGAACAATGGCAAAATTACAAATCTAAATTATTACGTTTAAAGACGCGATCAGCACGATAACTTGAGCGCACCATGGGTCCTGAAGCAACTTCAAGAAAACCTTTTTTCAAACCAATTTGTCGATAATCCTCAAATTCTTTTGGTGTAACAAAACGATCGATCGCTAAATGATGTTTTGTTGGCTGCATATATTGCCCTAGAGTTAAAATATCAACCTTTGCAGCACGCAAATCATCCATCGCTTTGAGCACTTCGTCATGTGTCTCCCCTAGACCTAACATTAAACTCGTTTTCGTTAAAATCTGAGGTTTTTGTGATTTGACATATTCAAGCACTTTAATCGTTTGCCAATAGCCAGCACGCGGATCACGTACCTTAGTTGTCAAGCGCTCAATCGTCTCAACATTTTGTGCAAAAACATCAAATTCTGTCGCAATAAGCTTATCAATTGCTTTAACATCACCTTGAAAATCAGGTGTTAAGGCTTCGACTTTAATCTCTGGAATAAGTACTTTTATTTCATTAATGGTTTGTGCATAATGTGCCGCTCCTCCATCTGATAGATCATCGCGATCTACTGAGGTTAACACGACATATTGAAGTCCCATCAACTTGACACTTTCAGCGGCATTTTTAGGTTCATTAACATCTAGCCAACCTTTAGGATTTCCGGTATCAACCGAGCAGAACTTACACGCTCTTGTGCACACGCTGCCCATCAACATAATGGTTGCTGTGCCATGTGACCAACATTCATTAATATTAGGGCACTTCGCCTCTTCGCATACTGTGGATAATTTATGCTTTTTAGTTAATGACTTGACTTGCAAATAGGTCTTCGTTGAATCTTGCTTTGCGACCTTTAACCAATCAGGCTTTTGAATACGAATCTCATTGATTTTCTTATCTTTAATACCATCTTTGACTGCTGAAAAGCCTTGATCTGTTTGGTATTTTTTACCGCTTTCAACTTTTACTGGAATATCGATTAACTTGCTCATATGAGTTATTTTGAATACTTTAAGCGCTTAAAACTTAAGACGCATCATGACAAAAAAAGACGCTTAAGACAATGTTATTTTAAAAGCTTTTTAGAACTGGATATGCTACATTTTTAGCATACTTTATCTTAAGACCACTAAACAATGCTTAACTTTCTTGGAATCAAAAACTTTGCCATTATCAAAAACGCTGAAATCCATTTCAAATCGGGTATGACGACAATCACAGGCGAAACCGGTGCTGGAAAATCTATTTTGTTAGATGCTCTAAATATCGTGCTTGGTGCACGTGTTGATAAGTCTGCACTAACCAATGGTGAGACGTGTGAAATCTCTGCTATTTTTGATATCAGCAAGATTCCTAATGCTACGATGCTATTAAAAAGCTTTGAGCTAATCGACGACAATGAATGTTTATTGCGTCGTGTGATTCAAAAAGATGGCAAAACACGCGCATTTATCAATGGCAGTTTAGTGACCTTAATACAGCTTAAACAATTAAGTGAACAATTAATTAGCATCTATGGCCAGAATGCTCATCACAGTTTATTAGATCCTGCCAATCAGTTAATGCGTCTTGATACTTATGCTGGTTTAAGTGCTGAAGTAGATGAAATTAGCGCAATTTTTAAAGAGTTATCTGAGATCAATTCACTCATAAGTGACGAGAAAGAGCGTATTGAAAAAGACAAAACAGCTTTAGCATTAATGCAATATCAATATGATGAACTGGTTCAATTAAACCTTAGTGCCGATGAATTGAATGAGCTTGATCAAGAACACAAATCACTGGCTAATGCCGAGGCGCAAATTCAGGTCATTGCCCAAGTCGTTGATTGCATCAATGACAATGAACAAAGCCTATTAGGCACAATCGACAATCTAATCCATCAATTAAGCGCATATAGCGACAACTCAACATTTAAAAGCATTTATAGCCTACTAACAGAATCTACAGTCTACTTAAAGGAAGCCGAACATGAGGCAAGGCAGCTTTTAGATCACTTAGAGATCAACCCTGAAAAACTACAACAGATTGACCAACGTCTTAATGAAATATATCAGCTAGCGCGCAAGCACAAGGTAGACCCTAAACAGCTTTATCTGCATATTACTGAGCTTGAGCAAAAAATAAATGCTCACGCACAAAATGAGCAAAAACTTCTGCAATTAACCAAAGACAAATCACTTTTAGAGGAAACTTATCTTAGCAAAGCCAAGATACTAAGCAACAAACGTCAAGTAGCAAGCAAAGTATTCGCCAGTGAAATTGAACAGTATATTCGTCAACTAAATATCCCAAAGGGGGAGTTTTACGTACGTATTACTCAACATCCAACAAAACATGCCAATGGCATCGATCACTGTGATTTTTTAATTAACTTTAATCCAGGACAGCAACCTGCACCTATTGATAAGGTCGCCTCAGGCGGTGAGTTAAGCCGCATTGGACTGGCAATACATGTCGTCTCATCAAAAAAAATCGCCCCGCCAACCATCATATTTGACGAAGTCGATGTCGGTATTAGTGGCGGCACGGCTGAGATTGTGGGTAAGCTTCTTAAGCAAGTTGCTAAAAACGCACAAATCCTTTGTATTACTCATCAAGCACAAGTTTCTATTCAAGGTGACCAACAATTACATATCAGCAAAAAGCATCTTGAGCATGACACGATTTCTCAAGTGCTCGAACTCAATAAAGAAGAACGCATTAATGAAACAGCACGAATTATTGGCGGTGTTGACATTACTAATAAGACACTACAACACGCCAAAGAAATGTATGAGCTGTATCACAAGTAGTTATAGTTATAAGTTGAATTTCAATCACCCCTCACCCGTGCAGCTTACGCTACACGACCTCTCCCACAAGGGGCGAGGTAAGAATTTAGCGTAGCTTATTTCTTCATTTTTATTAGCTACTATTTTCCTAGCCACTTTTTCCAGACAAATAACAAAGCGGCAAAGCTTCGACACTCGATAAACTGCGGATGCGTGATGAGTGCGTCAATATCTGACAATTTCCATGGCACTACTTCTAAATCTTCCGGTTCATCGCCTTCGGCAGTTTTGACTGAAAGGCCTTCCGCAACAACTAATGAGATATGCTGCTTCATATAATTGGGTGATAAATAGACATCTTTAAGGTAAGTGTAATGCTTTGCGGTAAAACCTGCTTCTTCCATCAATTCCCGATCGGCTGCTTGATAGAGTTCCTCACCTTGATCAATCGCACCTTTTGGAAAACCCAAAGTGTAATCCTCAACACCCGATGAATATTCTTTAATAAGCAAAACGGTATCATCATCAAGCATTGGTACAATTAATACCGCCGTGTGTCCATCACTTTTTGGTGCAATGCGCTCATAAGTACGTGTGTTACCATTACTAAACGTTAAATCCAGCGCTTCAACTTTGAATAAACGTGACGCAAATAACTCTTTTGTACTATTGATAACTGGCTTAATAGCCATTACTGACCTCCTGCCAACGCTCAGGTGTTCCAACATCACACCAATTGGCATGAAACACTTCACCACTTATTGCTTTTTGTTCAATGAAAGTCTGCCAAATACTTGGTAGAGAAACACTCTCTCCGACATAAACATTGGCAAACAATGATTTCTGGCACACACTAATGCCTGTATAGGTATAACTTTGACCTATTTTATCCGTTTTATCGATAATATTGCCTTGACCATCCAAACAAAAATCCCCCTTTAGATTATGTTTAGGGTTAGGTACTAAGATTAAATGCGCCAATGATCTCATGGCTTTACTGTGATCAATAATATGTGAGAAATCGTAATCCGTCATCACATCAGCATTAACCACAATAAAGGTGTCACTCAGCCATGGTAACGCTCGAACAATGCCACCACCGGTATCATAGGCATCTAAAGGCTCATACAGGTAGCAAATAGTTATTCCCCAACGCCTACCAAAACCAATCTCATCGACAATTAACTCGGCTAAATAAGCAACGTTAATCACGATAGTGGTTACTCCTGCGGCAACAAGGCGCTCTATTTGCCATTCAATCAATGACTTGCCATTGACTTTAATCAGTGGCTTTGGCGTGTGGTTGGTCATATCCCTCATTCTACGTCCACGTCCTGCTGCCAATATCATTGCGCTAACACCTTGCTTCATCTGTTGCGATCTTATTCCATTTATCATTAATATTTTTTCTCATTGTTAACAAATCATATAATTCAGCATTAGTCTAGGCTTAACCCATCCCCGCAATATAAAGGTAGATTGCAAAAAAATGTGCAATACTGGCCGCTAGTACAAATAAGTGCCATAGAAAATGACAAAACTCGATTTTCTCGTCAAGCATGTAAAAAACAACACCACTGGTATAAAGCACACCACCTAAGATAATCCACATCAAGCAGGCACCAGGTAATGCCTCAACGATCTGCACAATAAAACCAATCGCCGTCCAGCCCATAATGACGTAAAGTGCCGTTGATAACCAACCATCTCCAAAAAACAGTACCTTGTAGACAAATCCGGCAATTGCCGCTCCCCATAAAAGCGCAAAAATAATCCAACCATAAACGCCTGATAACGCGATCAATGCAATTGGTGTATAAGTGCCGGCAATCAGAAAATAAATGTTTAAATGGTCGACTTTGCGCAAGATTTTTTTAAGTTTCGGCTTGGACACACCATGGTAAATGCTTGAAGCACCATACATTGAGATCAAGCTGACGCCATATACCATTACGGCAACCACGTTAATTGTATAACCTGTAGAAGCGGCTTTAACCAACATCACAATAAGCGCCACGATACTAAAAAGTGCGCCAATAAAGTGCGCCAGGGTATTCAAGAACTCTTCACGTCGTGAGTAAAGAGGGTTAGAAGCAGTAGCCATGGCTCCCCCTCCATTTGAGTCTTCTTTTTTCAAAAACATATATTTTGGTCGATTTTTATTTCAAACGTTGCTATTTTGCGCTATATATAGCCATTAATCAAAAGCTAATAACGATTTTATGTCTAAAAATTTTGTGCTCGCGTCTTCATCACCTTACCGCTTAGCATTCATATTAAATAGAACTATACGCAATTTATAATCATTTACGATGAATCAGATTATGTCAAACTTGGCCGTATGAATGTCTAAGCAATATGTGCTAGATGGCATGATCCTACGCACTCGCTCTATCTCTCTCATGATGTTTAAATTTTCGTTGTAGTCAGTCTTACATCCTACTTTTAATCTTTCACAATATCTTACGTAGCTTATAACCCTAGCCTAGTGACAATTGAATAAGCCGCAGAACCTGTTCGTTATATGTTGCGCCCAAGCGATACTCGAAAAAAAGAAAGAGTCACATTTTGATCAAAAATTACTACGATATCGCATGATAAAGCACGAAAGCAAAAATTCATGTCAGTTAGCATCGTATAACGTATGAGTGATGAGAGTGTAGATGTCTAGTTCAATGTGCACGGAAATTGAAACGCCTGTCACTCTACACAGGCGCAATGCATTGGCATATTAGTCGTGTTGTGGGAACGAGTGTAATCCTTTGGACGCGTTATGTGTAGGTGATCGAAGTAGGAAAGCTTGCAAAAATCAAAAATATTAAATATAAGCTATCTAGAATTATCAGCTGTGATGTAAATTCGAAAAGAGCTCTCAACTACACAATGATTAAGTTCGCTAAATATAGCATCGAGATCATACATGTCTCTGGCTGCTTACTCATTACAAGAAACTTTTATAAAAATTGCAACTGCTGATGATACTGCTGCACACATTGTTTGATACGGCTCCTGTTTTATGTGACGGGCTATGCACCTCATTATGAACTCATGTCGACATGTCACAATGCTACTCGAGAGACCAAGAAGCTTGATCTGTGACTTATGTGGTCAGGTAGATAGAATGTTACAGTCGTTGTGCCTACAGACAGGTCGCATTGCAGGCGAAACCTATGAGAATTATTGGCTGTCCTATGCTAAAAGGTTCGAAGACAATCAAACCTCGTGCTAGGACTCGCAGACAAACCTAACCTAGTTTATCAAATGACAGCTGTGTAAGTAAAATCTCATCGCTTTTTACGCGCAAGAAAGTTATAGGACTCGACTGCCGAACAGTGCTGATTGACAGTGTATTGCACAAAGTCATTCGAGTGAAACACCTTTTGCTACTCACATGGCGCCGTGTGTATTTGTCTAGATTATTGTTATCCAAAACAGGATGTTAAAGCCATCCCGATCGCGATATCAGTCGATCAGCTGAAATGGACAAGTAATGCCTAACATGTGTTTTGTATCATCTAAGGCTCAATCTCCCCGGCTCGGTACTGTATGGATATCAAGCAGAGAATTCTGGTATCGACTAGTATGTAGAAAATATATGTGCTGCTGTCAGACTTATCTGCGTGTTGCTTTAATCTCAGATCTTAATTGGCATTTCACTATTACGTGTGAGTTTGCTCCTGTTAATGTATTACCTGGCAATTATTGTGTGTTGTTTGTGTCTGATTACCCCCGCCCCCCTCCTCTGTCTTTATACAGACACGAGGCACACCAGAAGTTAAGTTTCCCGCAGGTACGGGTGTGCGGGGCTCTAGCCACTGGGTATGTTACAGGGCACAGAATATTTATCCCAAAGGATTAACTGACGTGTCATTTAAATATTGTCATTTGTGTAATTATTTTTTCATGAAGTGAGTGTTAGGCTTGTTTGAACGGGTTGTTACATTGGGCTGCGCGATCACGTATAATAGTGGTATGTTGGGGCACTATGTTTTAGGTTTTATGTGTGTGTGTTGCTGACTAGACTTATGCTCCTCGTTGCGGATGTTGGTTATTGGTAAGGTTATGGGGGTGGCGTGTTTGGTTCGTAGGCCTTAAGGTTCGCGGATATGGCTGGTGAGAAGTGGTAAGCAAGGTAGGATGGTGGGGGAGCGGTCTTGCTTCGTGGAGTGGGGAGGCGTTAGAGTACAGTGGAGGGGGTTACGTCGGGGTTGGTACAGCAGGATAGCGAGGTGGGCGTGGTAGTGGGTTTCGGGGTGGTTGAGAATGGATGAAGTGTTTGAACGTGATCTTGTGGCGAGTGTGTGGTGGGGAGAGGGCGCGGAGATTGTGCGGCAGTGATTTGTGTGGGTTAGGCTTCGGTAGGGGGAGGGATTGTTGGTTGTGCGGGAGATGTTGTACACGACGGGAGGAGATGTGTGGGGGAATGGTAGCTGATGGATGGATATGTATAGTATGCAGGGGCTTGGTGCGCGAGTGAGGGAGAGCGCGGGTAGGGGGGGTGTGTATGGGATAGAGGGCGTCAAGGGTATGAGAGGTCATGCATATGGGGGGGGTGGGTGGGGGGTGTAGATTTGAGGTGAGGCATGGGGGGTTCGTTTGAAGGGGGTGTGTAGAACAGTGCTTGCAGGGTGTGCAAGGCACTGCTGCGGGCGCGGGGTGTCATATGTAGGAGTTAAACGTGAGGAGGGTTGGTGTATGTTTATGTGTCGGGGGGCTCGGAGTGTACGGGAGGGGGCAAGGGAGGGTTGATCTGCTGGTGACGGTTGTTGGCTAGACTGTGGGATCAGGGGGGGGGAGGGAGACGGGGTCGTGCTTGAGGGTTGGTATGAGGAGCAGATCGGACGGCGATGTGAGTGTGGTGAGGTGTGGGATGCTGGGGTTGGGTAATGAGAAGTGAAATGGGGTGGGTGAGTGTGGTCGTTGGGCGGTCGGGTAGGGGCGGGAGGGTGAGGATGTGGTGTTTCAGGGGGGCTAAGGAGGGGGGGCGGGGTGTTGCGTGGGGTGCCTTGTGCATGTGTGCCGACGTGGTTGGGCTAAGTTGCAGGCATGGGTGGTATGTCGGTTGTTTGATGAGGGTTAAGAGAGATGATGCTTTTGAGTTTGGTGCGTGAGGACGTGAGGTGGGTAGTGGGTAGTTGGGAGGTTAGGTAGTTTTGAGCGATGTGTGGGGGGTGGGGGATATGCGGAGGGGGGAGCTGGGTTTTCGTGTGTACGGTGTGAGGGATTGGTGGGTGGAGGTGTTCAGGTGTCTGTAGGGGTGTTGTGGTGTTCGTGCGAGTTTGAGGAGGTGGTCGGGGGAGTAGTGTTGAAGGGTGGGGGTCGAGCGGGTGGTGGGGTAGGGGGCGACGTGTGTCGTGGACGCCGGCGGCAGGTGGTAGGATGTGTCTTTGGAGTTGTGGGGGGGTGGTGGGAGGGGTGTCGAGTTGGATTGGGTGTAGGAGTACTAGTTGTGTGTGGGCAATGGATTGGGTGCCGGGTAGGAGTGCATGTGCGCGCGGGGTGGGAGGAAGCTGTGGGGTCGTGATGGACTTGGATGATGAAGTAATATGCTTAGGGGGGCTGTGGGTTGCGTGCTGGGCGATGACAGGCTGTGAATGGTGGTAGGTGGGAGGCGGTAGGTCGCGAGATTGTTGGGGGGGGGTGTGGGAGAACTGTGTTGGTGGGTAGTATCTTATGGTTAAGGTTGCAGATTGTTAGGTGTCAGGGGCTCAGTGTGGGCGGGTTTTGGGCGATGGGGCGGAGTAAGGTTAGAAGCGGGTCCTATGTTCGGCTAGCTTTTCAATTGAGTGTATCGATTTTTTCGTGGTTTTGTTTATTGGGACGCTTTATGTCTACTGAAGTTGTAGGGCTTTAGGAGTGGTTTTTACTTTAGTTCGGTCGTGTTTATCTTTAAAAATTTTAACTTAACTCTTGGGTACTTTTGTTACTGTTTTACTTTGACTCGAAAAACTTATGACGTACTTATTGGGCTACTAATAGAACTGTCACTTTGTATGGGATGACTTATAACTTTGTGTTACTTTCATCTGTCTACAACGTAGTGATCTCGAACTGTAAACTAAAACTTATTTTTAAAACAGGTAACTCTAGGCTCAATGAAAGTCCAGCAAGAAATTGATGCCCTTAAAACCTTTGGCATTAGCCCCATTAAACGTCTGATATTACCACGCATTATTGGTATGATGATCTCCCTCCCCTTACTCATTGTTATTGCTGATATTATCAGTTGTCTCGGTGGCATGATTATGGCCAAAACCTCTCTTGGCATTAGTTTTTATGATTTTTTACAGCGCTTTTCCACAGCGGTTTCATTTAATAACTATCTGACAGGACTGATCAAAGCACCCTTTTTTGCGATTATTATTGGCGCTGTTGGTTGCTATCGCAGCACTGTCGTTAAAAACAACTCTTTAAGTATCGGCCAAGAAACCACTAAAAGTGTGGTTTACGCTATCTTCTTAATTATTGTGACTGATGCCTTGTTCTCAATATTATTTAGTGCGGTAGGGATATAAATCATGCAAGACATGAAAAAGCAACCAATCATAGAAGTAAAAAATCTAGGCACCTGTTTTGATGGTGTGTGGGTGCATAAAAATTTGGATCTGACTATTTATCCTCATCGTATTACCTCAATTATTGGCGGCAGCGGCTCGGGCAAAACAACATTGATCCGTGAAATACTCATGCTACAACCAGTAACTGAAGGCGAGATATTTCTGCTCGGGCAAAAAATTTCTGATTTGTGTGATGATGAGATAAAACGTCGTCAATTTGCGAGCCACATGGGCATGATGTTCCAAGGTGGTGCACTCTTTAGTGCCTTAACAGCGCTCGAGAATGTGATGTTTCCCTTGCAAGAATACACTAACTTTAGTCGCGACATTGTCATTGATCTGGCACGTTTGAAGCTTAAAATGGTCGGCTTATCTGAAGATGCTTATGCCAAATATCCCTCACAATTAAGTGGTGGCATGCTTAAACGTGTCGCACTTGCACGCACTTTAGCACTTGATCCTGAGATTATATTTCTCGATGAGCCCTCAGCTGGGCTTGACCCACATTCGACCTATGAGCTGGATCAATTAATTTTAAAACTAAAACAAGATTTAAACTTATCCATTATCATGATTACGCATGATTTAGAGAGTATTTGGCGCATTGTCGATGAAGTCGTCTATATAGACCAAAAACGTATTCTTATTCATGATAGCGTTGAGAATGCTGCTAAAATGACACAATATGAAAACCTTAATAACTTCTTTAATGGCGCTAAAACCACTAAAGAAGAAAAACAATACTAGGATCGTAACCATGAAAAATAATCGTTACTTTGTTGCAGGTTTGTTTATTATCATTACCACCATTGTGATGATTTTTATTGGCTTTTGGCTTGCTTTTGGTTTAAAGGATATAAAATATGACACTTATATCGCACGCTTTAATGAATCAGTGACCGGATTAAATGTCAATGCCGCGATTAACTATAATGGTGTCAATGTGGGTAAAGTTGAAAGCATTAATATTGACAAACAAAATCCAAGCACTGTCATTGTCGTGATGCAAATTCAACAAGGCATTCCAATCTACAATACAACTTATGCAAGTCTGGTGCCACAAGGGATTACAGGTCAAGTATTTATCACCCTATCCCTTTCAAATAATTCTCACCGATATATTGTTAAACCCAAAGATGCGCCACCATTTCCTATGGTTAAAACCAAACCTTCATTTTTAACAAATATTGTTAACCAAATGAGTAACGTTGCTGAGCAAGTCACTTTGATTTCAACACGTGTCGCTAAAATCATTAGTGATGACAATGTTCAAAAAATCAACCATATCGTTAGCAATGTTGAGGATATTTCTAACTCGCTTGCCACTAGCAGTCAGAATATTCATCAAAGTATTGAGTCATTAAAGGTCATTTTAAAAAATGCTGCCAAAAGTTCTACCGAGCTTGAGCAAATTGCCCATAACATTAACCATGGTTCAAAAGCAGTTGCCCGCGCCTCTGAAGATGTTAGCAAATCAATTACTAGCTTTAATAATCAAACCCTGCAAGGGGTCAATAATATTTTATTACCTCAACTTGCGCAAACGCTTAACAACATTAATGAAACGTCCGTTCAGTTATCTGACCTGTTAAAGAAAATGAATCAAAACCCATCGATCCTTGTGCGCGGTGAATTGCCAAGGAAGCCTGGCCCAGGAGAGCAATAATGTATAGACCCACTCAATTTCTCAAAATATTAAGCATTGCAACCAGTATTAGCATCATCACAAGCTGTGGTATTTTATCCCCAGTTAAAAGTCCTGAAGTTAAACAATATCAAATTATTGCACCAAACTTACAGATGACCCGTAATATCACTGGCGCTGAATTAGTGATTCAAAAAACTGAAAAACGATTTGATTTGACACTGTTTATCGCGCCCTTAACCGCAGATCAACCATATAACTCAACCCAGATGTATTATCGTGAAAACAATTATGAATTAGCAAGCTATACACATAACTTATGGGCAGCTGATCCTGAGCAGATGCTCAGCAAAAACTTACTACAAAGCCTACAGGAATATCATAGCTTTAAGAATATCGTGTCGAGTAATTTTATTGGCTACGCAGACTATCGTTTAACCGGCAACCTCAATCAACTGACTCAAGTAATCAAAGACAATGAAAGCAATGTTGTTCTATCTGTGAGCTTCACGTTAACAAATGCCAATAGTGGTCAAGCTGTTGCCATTAAAACATTTACCTTAAATAAGAAAGCTCAAGCAAATGCTAAGAGCTTTGCTAATGCCACTAACGAACTTGCTGCCGATTTATCTAGAGCATTAAACGACTGGCTTATCACGCAACCGCTAGCAAATAATACCAACAACTAAAGCCATGAAAAAATGTATGGCTAATTGAATTAAAATTAAATGAGATTTATCAGATAACTTTATTGCCATAAATCAAATTACATGCTACCATCCACTTATCTTTGTTTCTTCATCAAGAAACTTGCTTGCTAGATTTTAAAAGTTAGCGTGGGGGTAACAACACTGGGGGCAGTGTTCGCAAATGACTATCAACATAGGAATGCTGATAGTCGTTTGTGGCTTTATTTTGCGATGCAGCATAAAACGGATTACAAAGCAATCAAACATCAGTTTAAAATAGATTGATATACAGTCAATTCTGTCTTTTTTGACAGTATTTATCGTATTTCTCCTGCTTTTTACTTGTCTAGACACTAATGATCGCTATACTCAAGTTATGAGTTCAGCGAATGAGATTGTCCCCAATCAATCTGCCGCGAAACTGCCCCTCCCCCAGTTAGCAAGCAACGGAATACTTGGCAAGGATCAGCGTTGAACTCCAACCATTTTTCTAAGAACCTCCTAAAAGACTTTAAAGCAAATAATTTTAAGCTTTTGCTACTTTAGTCATAAATATTGTTTATGACTCATGTATAATGAACATTTCTTAATACAATAAAAAATACATACAATATGTCGACTTTAGATAGCGCACTGCGTATTAAAACGCCGCTTGAAACACTAGAGGTAATTAAAGCTTATTTACCTCAAGCCAAGATTACACGTCTGGCTAATTTAACAGATCTTGATGATAGTAAAATCCCAGTATACACCTCTATTCGTCCATTGGGTAAATCACTATCAACCAGTCAAGGTAAGTCATTTTCACATGATGCAGCAAAAGTCAGCGCTTATATGGAAGCACTTGAACTATACTTTGCTGAAGAAGTTAAGGCTAAGTTATACGACAAACCATTTGAGAAAAGCAGTCACTTTATCTCACCCAATCAACTCTCTAGCAACATTGTTTATCAAGACGATAAAGAGCATAATTGGTGCCAAGGTAAAAGCTTTCTAACCGATCAAGGCTATTATCTACCCTTTCAATTTATATCCATTGACTCGGGACACCCTGATGTTGTAATCCAAGCGACTGATACCACGGGTATTGCCTCGGGTAATAGTTATGACGAAGCCTTAGTGCACAGCTTATTGGAGTGCATTGAACGCAAAAGTACTGCTTTAAAGAGTCAGCAATTTAAACTCGATATTGAGCACATTTTTTATGACAAAATCGCCTTACTTCATCATGTCGAATTCAAATATTATCCGAACCCTTATGGCATTCCAGTGGTTGGTTGCCTAATCCAAAGCAAAGATAAAACAGCCAATCAAATGGTTTTTTCAGGTTATGGTGCGCATCTTAACAAAGAGATTGCCCTTAATCGCGCATTGACTGAAGCCATCCAATCCAAAGTTACTACCATTGCCGGATCTCGTGATGACTTATTTAAACATGCTTATGAGAAATCAAACCTTAAGCTTAATCCAGAAGCTTATGAAATCAGCTTTAGTGAAATTTCTGAGCATAAAACCAATAGCATAACTGAGGCATTAGTGCTACTTAAGGGCGCTCTTCGCAAAGCCCAACAAGATGCACTCATTCATGTTTATCACAGTGAGAAACTCACCTTTTTAAAATCCATTTTGGTCAAACAGGAGGTGCTTGATAATGCTTGATCTAACCAAACTTCAGATCGATGTTTTTGCCGAGACAAGCATCACTCATGCTGAGATTAAAACACATCTGCCGCATGCACGTCTGCATACTTCAGCGAAAACAGGCGATATATTACGCGTCATTCCAGGGAGTAACATTATTATTCTTATTGATGGCAATTTTGATTTCACTAACTCGGTTTGGCATAAAGAGATTCTTTGTGCACTTGAAAAAGGAATTACCGTCATGGGTGCAGCATCAATGGGCGCTTTGCGTGCTGCTGAGCTTGATGCTTTTGGTATGATTGGCTCGGGTTTTGCCTATGAATGTTATAAAAAAAATATCACAGATGATGATAGTGAGGTAGCAATTAACTACTATCGCTTGGGTGATGAAATGATACAAACAATTCCTAGTATTAATATTTGCGCAACCTGCGATGCCCTTA
>CAJQUW010012292.1:0-2500 GCA_907163375.1 Prostheceraeus crozeri | reverse complement strand
CCCCCCCCCCCCCCCCCCCCCCCCCCCCCCCCCCCCCCCCCCCCCCCCCCCCCCCCCCCCCCCCCCCCCCCCCCCCCCCCCCCCCCCCCCCCCCCCCCCCCCCCCCCCCCCCCCCCCCCCCCCCCCCCCCCCCCCCCCCCCCCCCCCCCCCCCCCCCCCCCCCCCCCCCCCCCCCCCCCCCCCCCCCCCACCCCCCCCCCCCCCCCCCCCCCCCCCCCCCCCCCCCCCCCCCACCCCACACCCCCCCCCCCCCCCCCCCCCCCCCCCCCCCCCCCCCCCCCCCCCCCCCCCCCCCCCCCCCCCCCCCACCCCCCCCCCCCCCCCCCCCCCCCCCCCCCCCCCCCCCCCCCCCCCCCCCCCCCCCCCCCCCCCCCCCCCCCCCCCCCCCCCCCCACACACAACCCCCCCCAACCCCCCCCCCCTCACCCCCCCCCCCCCCCCCCCCCCCCCCCCCCTGAACACTTCCCCCACCCTGTCAACCACACCCCTTCGATAGAAAGTACAATCAAAAACAACGCCGCAAGCTCAACGTCCCGAAGCAGTAATAACACATGTACCCCCACCCACAATCTAATACCCTCCGCACCCACCCTCCATACAGAACCACCCCTACCCCCCTGTACCACTCCCCATCAAACACCACAATGCCAACATCCACCATGAAAAAAACACACAACCCCCCACACCACCTCAGCACCAAACACAACCGGATCTAAAGCCCACCACTACACCCCATAACGTGTGTCGCCCATCCCCACAAGGCCCGTCCAACGGCCCACCATCGCAAGCCCACGCCAAAGTAAGATCCCAGTCCCATCACCGAAAACAAAATCCCCCCAAGGCAGGTATGCGCCACATACAAAAAGAACCCCGTACCTAGATATATGCAATAGATTAAAAAAGCATACACAACAAAAATAGCACCAGCTGCTGGCAAACACCTATACACATCACGCATAAAAAAAGATAAGTTTGTTAAACTCTTGAAGTGTGACCAAAAATCCTTCAAACCATCCGCCCACAGCGTCAGATAAAAAACAACCAGAAAGAAAATCATGCTCGCTTAACCCTTTATCACGAATAACGCCAGCATCCCGATCAGTCATTGCGACAATTACAGCACCTGCCTGATGCAAATAAAAAGCAGCGGCTGCACCTACATTGCCCGCACCTTGAATATAAATACGATTATTTTGAATACTTTCATTGCGCGCATGATAATAAGCAATCGCTGTTTGTGCCACACCGAAACCTGTGACCATTTCAGCAAGTTTAATATCTGCCTGCCCCACTTTAACACTGGCGTTTAGCAAGTGCATATTGTGATAAGCTGCTTGCGTTTTAAAGTGGTCCCCCTGACAAAATGCGTGAATAATCCCTTGTTGTGAGTTATCGACTCCTAAACCACGCAACAAATGATTAATCTTATGGATATCAGTATTTAAATCACTACCTGTACCATAATATTCGGTTAATAAGGGACGAATGGCCTCATACCAACGCTCAAGAATCGCATATTTTTCAGGATGATCTGGGTCAATACGAATACCCGTTTTCGCCCCGCCAATTGCAGGTCCTGATAGCGCAAATTTAATCTCCATAATTTTAGCTAATGTGGTGACTTCTTCTAAAGTAATATGCTCATGCACACGTGTACCGCCACCTGCAGCATTACCACGCAACGAGTTAATCACTAAAAAACCGCGTGCAGTAGAGCGTTTATCTTTCCACTGAAAGGTAATCTCGGGTTCCTGTTGCGAGAAATGCTGTAAACGATCAACCACACTATTTTGAAAATCCGTTAAATTCATTTTTATTCCCTTTATTCTGAAAACTCCCCATTTTTTTAAATTTCTCCTCGTCCAATAAAATTCAATATGGCTTTTAAGTCTGCTTGGCTTATCTGATGTTCCTCAATAAACTGATCTACACGCAGTTTAGCAAGAAATGTTTTCATCCCTTCCAAGATGTAATACCGTGTTACTTCACCTGATTTAGAGCCACCAAGCTCTGCAATTAATACAACAAAGTCATCATAAACTTCACCTTGACCAATTTCATATAAATAAGATGCGACAAAGAAACCAATAGCAGTAATGGCTTTAATTCCCTCAAAATCTTTAAGTCTAAACTCTTCCCAGCCTAATTCGCCTTTGATAGATTTAAACACACCCTCAATACGAGAGCGCTTTAAATAGCAATTATATACGTTGTAAACGTCATATTGATTCATAAGTTGCTTATTCGTAATTAAAAGCATCGGTTCATCAAAAGCTTCTTTTCCATTGCGATCAAGCAACGTCATTAAAACAACATGATATTGCCCAATTTTCTGCCATTTGGCTTTGATAACGCAATCCTGAAAACAGCGTCCACTGATATACAGCTTTTGAATACAGAAAGTATACGAATGTTCAAAGGTGTGATCTATCAATTTCCCTTTTTGCTCCTTATATCACCGCTTAAGCCTGAAACCGTCGTGTTTTTCTTCAATCGTATG
>CAJQUW010012291.1:0-11699 GCA_907163375.1 Prostheceraeus crozeri | reverse complement strand
GTTCAACAGATCAAACAAGTCACTATACTAGAGGGCAACAGCTTTTAGAGCAAGTGACAATGGAGAGGTCAATTTTCCACTTCATCCAAGCTTGAGATATTGTAGAGCTCGCGTCCTTTATCACCCTAATGGATTAAAGATAAGGCTAAAAATCGTCTGCGATAGATTGTTTCGAACACTTGGGAGACTTTCAAATTGTTTAGCAGAATTATCACTCACACTATTGTGAGATAAATCTCACCAATATACATGTTATCTTGCAAATATCCAACTTCACTAATCTGTCCATTGCCATCTCACGGCGAATTAATTCACAAATTTGTAAAGTTATTTTTTCAATAAAAATAAGCGCACAAATTTTCAATGTAAGAAAATCAGAAGTTCTACGACCGAGAGCAATTATATTAAAATAGTACACACAACGTTTCGCACTAGGCTTAGTCATGCAAAGGAAAAGCATATAAATTGATAGATTCTAGAATCATATATCGGTAAGTGCGTGCTCCATTTTCACTCATTAACAATTGGTCGAATGAAGCAGCTAAAAGCCAAAACAATGGACAGCCGGAACAATATGGGATATGGTTCCAGAACAGTTTTGCCTCTATTTTTGAGAGAAACTGATTACTGCTGGATAAAAATTGAATATTTCAATTGCCTTAGGATACGATTCCACCGGATAGGATTGTTAAAGTGTGTTAATTTTGTTAGAAAATCTACCCACAGCAAATCGAAACTATGGTTCATGTTAGAACTTATAATTACTAAGTGGTAAATAGAAGTTCTCAGTGCCTTACTGGCATAGGAAATATTAGTTGTTCATTGTATGTGGACTGGGGCCTGTGTTGCATAAAATCCAATAATTCAATAAGCGGTTCACTTGTTATTGAAAGGTTCAATAATCAATAGTTATCAATTTAGGTGTTGCGAGAAGTGACTATTGAAATTGACTGCTGAAATTCCAAGACTATTGAACGAAGTTTCAATATTGAAAAATGCTATTTGGTGATTCATCTACGAATGAGCTTTTTTCCCCGAAGACTGCATAATATCACTCATATATTTTACACTGCAATTCACTAATTCAAGGGTGCACAACCCTGAGGCCAGTGAAAGATTCTTTTGGTGGCCTGCGAGGATTAATATAGAAACTTCATGTTTTAACCGTGCGCCCTGAAAAAGGATACGAAAAATGTCCGCTGGAGCATCGTCTAAGAGAAGGAACCTCTGCTTCTCATTCATAAGCTGGGCATATTCAAGGTTGTTCAAGCATTCTGCTTTTCAGCAATAAAAAACCAAGGCACTATAACTTTCATTGATGGACCAAATCACTAAAACCAGACTACGGCTGTATAACCCAGATACTCGCTTTGGTATTCAAAGCCTCCATATTCACACCGTGTTGAAGCTGGGGACACATTCCACCAATAACGACGTCTAATGTTTCACCTAATTTTGATAAACTTTTATTTTAATAAGACCCATTAAAGGACTTGTGCCATTAAAACGGGCTCAGGGGGCGTGGAATATCTGTATAGAAAATTTTATATATACCGTAAAGTTTTTTTGGGAATGGATACAAAGTGTCCATTTGTGGCCGTATCGTAGTTCGCTCATTGCAATCTTAAATCTTTTTGTAGCCTATTTTAATTCACTGACGACATATTGCTTCAGATTCGAAGAATTCAGAAAATTGCGCACGGGCTTTGTCGATGAAATGAGTCCTTCCGAAAATTATATAAAGAGGAAAGAAAACAGGCTTTTTCGCAGGCGCAAGAAAAGACGCTCGCAAACTTCTCGGTAGAACTTGACATCGTCTGTGCATCTTCGCAGTGTGTAATGGCAACTGGCTGCTCAGTGTTCGATAGCTGTGGTGGTGCCATAGAAATAGATTGTTTATCTGAAGTTAACAAGAATGGAATTGGAAATTGACTCAATGGTCCGCTGGGCCACTTGTCAGGAGTGTGAACTAAGTTGAGATCATGAATCTCAAATGAAAAGCTTGGAGTCGCACATGTGACTGATTCTAACCCAATGATACGTTGAAAGTGCATCCAAGGGAAAATGTGTGCAATTCATGTGCCAATATTGTGGATTGTCTGAAGTTTTCCTTCCATTCTAGATACACATGTAGAAATTAATAACAATAAAACCTCTAGAATGGAACTACAGCTTTATGCAATACCCACTGATGGCACAAAAATCGCACGCATTTTCACTTAGATGCACCTGCCAACGTCTGTATGATTGGGTTAGAATCAGTCACATGTGTAAATCGAAGCTTTTAATTGGTGGTTCATGCCCCAACTTAGTTCCCCCGGATGTGCCGCGACCTTGAGTCAATTTCCATTCTAGTCAACTTCAGATAAACGATCTATTTCTATAATTCTAGAGGCTTCATTGTTATCAATTTCTATGGTGGTGTAGAAGGACATTAGCTGGAAATTACGCGGACGAAAAGCAATCTTGAAGTGATGCAGTGCACATCAACATTACAAGAACATGATGTAGAAGATCATAAGAACGGATTTGATTTTCTTTCAAAAAATTGAGCATTGAAAAAAATTAATTCAATGATTTTTTTAATCGATTTTCCGAGGTGGCCTAGAAACTATCCTACTACACATTGTCAGCAAAACAAACTCAGTCAAAATGCACTCAAATCTTTATCTGACACAACAATGACGTTAATTGTTGCATTTCTTTAAGCAATTTTCTTCCAAATTATATTTCATGGCATCAAGTAGATATACCAAGGCTGCCTAAAACGAGCTCACTCGTGATATTTTGAATTTTAATTTTAATTCAGAATATATCACACTGTTAAGTGGGCCGATGCTAATAATCCACATTAGAGAAGTAAGACCTTAAAAATCGCTCGGGAAATGCCTTTTTCAGATACTCAAAATTCCTATGATTTCAGGAAGTTTGAAAAAATTGCCGTCGCGAAATGGTTTTTTACCATCCATAGCAGATTCTGATTGTACGTGGTGAAACACTTTGGAAATAAATATGAGATTGAAAGGACTGTAGCACCAATAGAAGCACGATCAGATAAGTATTTTCGGCCAGCAGTTTGAAAATAGAGCACCTTGTCACAAGCTTCTATATACAGCATCATTCGGAAAATACAGACCAATTGCTTAAGATCAGTGGCTCCCAACTTTTTATGATTTGTTACACATACTTTTCTTTGAAATTGTCTCATTACTCCCACGTAGGACCAACATCACTATCAAATTATTGAGCATCTATTTCAATCTTCCATTATTTCAATAGTTTCAATTTTGCTGATAGAAACAACCTATGGAAACGTAGTCCAAGTAAGATTTGCATAAATTGTGGGAGATGTTCCCATTACCCGAAAAAAATTGGCAGATTACCCCACGGCACGGGCGGAACCGGGGAGGGGGAACCGGGGGCACGTGCCTCCCTAGAACATTAACAACTTTTAAGCAGTAAAGCATAAAAACCAGAATTACCTCATTTATTTATGATAACGGATATGTCTGCGACATGTCAAGCAACTGACTGTGAATTATCTACCTGCTGGGAGATAACAAAAAAAGATGTTGGGATGCAATTTACAGCGTCTGTTAAGTGTAAGATAAGTGTAATTTTATCAGCCCTTCATCAGTTTTAAGGGACCTGCAGTATTAAAACTCCACTTTTGCCTTAGGGAAACCCTATCACCAAAATCAGGGTGTGATCCCTCAAAAGGCTTTGAAGCTGGTCCTTTATTTAGTATATAACGGTATGTTGGGTCTTCAGTATGGCTGTATAGAGAGTCCCTTCTTAAGTATAAGGATCCCTGTGTTGGACATTGATGCTTCCATTGATGTAGGCCAACTTTGCCTATAAATGACCGATTGACCTATATACAATATACACATCAAAGCGAGTTTCACAGATTTTCTATCAATCAGTTTTCAACCCAGCGAAGACTAAAGACTGAGAGATAAGAAGCCGAATGTCACAGAAAAGATGCAGCAATTTACTTCTGCTAAACATCCATAAAAAAAGAACAGACACTCTCAACTCAACAGACATCATGAAATAATTCATTCAAAACCAACCACGACGACTATTTTGTTTGGAAAATTTTGACTGACTGTATTCTGATTGGTCTATGAACTACTCACATATTCAATAGCATTTTCAACTTTCATAACATTGTGCTTTTATTTAGGCATGTCTCAGCTTCGAAGTCGGAATCTACATGCTTGATAAATGAAATCTCAATAAATTTTACGAAAAGGTCTGATTGATTTAAATGTGCGGAATATTCAAATGGCTGCATCTCACGTGCTTGAATATACTTACAAACTTTACGATTAATCTGATTAATGAACAACCAAGAAAGTTAATGGAAATTCCTGGAAAATTATGCCGCTTCTTAAAGCTATTCAACTGATGCGCGCCTGATAGTGCACATGATACAGATCTTAGAATATATTCCATTGTTGTACTATGATCGAAAATCTCAGGCAGGCATAGAAAAGTGTCCTTCTCTCGTGCCCATTTCAGCGTCTTCTACCGTCCCTGATTACCCCTAGGTTGGAAACCATTGTTTTAGATAGAAAAGTATCGGAACAATGTCATTCTCAGATTTGTGCTCTTTAAAACCAGACTTCCGATAACGCTGAAAACATTCACATTCGCTTGCATCACGCTAGGCAAAAAAATCTAAATAAGTTAAAGTTGATCAGTAGATTGCATTATCTTCTTGGAGCGACAAATAATTTTTCATTCTGCTTCGACAGCAGACAAATTGCAAAAGTCTTAAATATTTTGTTATCATCAATTTTTGAGCTCCAATTTCGATCAAAGAAATAAAATAGTTCTGTTTTCAGACGAATGAAGTGTCAAGCGATAAACTAATAGACGAAGAGATAAGCAATTTTCAGATGATTATTTTCTCAGCACAAATCACATCTCGAGGCTCATAAGCAAGTGCTTTGAGATTTTCCTCAAAGTAAGCTGAGTAAATACTTAATAAGCGAGATTCTTCGTCGGTTCTATCCAGAAAACACTTTTAAATCAAACGATGATTGAATCTTATAGAGAGAAAAGAAAGCAGGCAAAACAAACCTGAAACTTTGTTCAGTAGCTGCATTCATTTATGAAATATAATTCGTCCGGGTTTCTTGCATCAGTCATTTTATTGTCATTATAGCCTTCCCTCTTCATTGCACAATCGGAATACAAAACTTTGTATAACCAGGCCTCGAACTGAGAAATGATGGTTGCCGTAGGCATTTCTCTTTTTGATGATTTGTTTCTTAGTGAATCTCATACGTTACTGAGATTTATAATTATCAAGTTAGTGAAATTTCGACGGGCATTCATTAAATATCACTTTAAACACACGACTGGAAAATCGCCTAAGTTAGTGCACCTGCTGTAATTAATAATTTCTGCTCTTTGCAAGCATAATGTGAATAGAATAATCAAATATTGAATTGCATCCTCAGTATGAAAAATGGGAGCAGACCTGAATACTTGTCAAAATTTCACTAACTTGCTAATTGCAAATCTCAAATTTACCCGGGCATGGCTACAACTTTAGATAGGGAGCTGTGTCGGTGTTGAGAGATGTGAACTAGGCCTGGTGATGATTCCAGATATTGGATAAAATGGCACCTAATCTGGTCTGATCTTTCTTTTCAACTGAGCATGGAAATCAACATTTAATTATTGCATTTTTAAAAGTCACTGCTCTGATCGAAGAAATAACTCGCAATTAATAGTATCTTATTTTTGTGTTTTAATTTTGTATTCAATGTTCCTTTGTGTATTGTAGTTCTGTTGTGATCATCAGAACATGTGGCATTTTTAGCACATAATTTTGTTCTTCAGTAGACTTTGTAATTTTCTAGCATTTGAAGCAAGCCTGCAGCCAACGATTTCAAGCAACGGGCTCCATCACCTTGTGTGTCATATTTACAACCACAAAGTTACGACCATAAAATTGCCTAGCTCTAGTTTACCCTGACTGTTTTGAGGTGATTTTTCAGTGACCTCCACCCGCATTTTCGCGTGGCCAACTTTGTACACCGAACGAATATTTTCAGCATGTGAATTGCGTGAGGTAAACATCACAATTGAACACAGTGCGTCAAGATTCAAGCATTTGTGGAAAAGTCTACAACTGTACAGAATGCAGATGTCATGAAGATGATAGCACCCTTGCAGTTGCAAGTGTTTTCGTGCTGCAGCTGTCGAAATACAGATTGTTTCATAAAAAATGGATCACCCTTAAACATCGCCTTAACTTCAACTTTGTCTAACTCCGCCAAACTTGAACGAATTTCTCTGAAATTTGGAAGATATGTCAGTTGTGGTTACTAATATCATTGTTGGAAATTTCAAGCATGAATATTGAGTTGTTTTCCTGTTATAGATAAAAAAGTAGTAGATAATTTGATCTTCATTTAGCAATGTTACACAAAATCATACCTCACTCTTATAAAATTACATTTGTTTCCTTTGTTATGTAATATGTTGTTCTACAAGCCAAAAGCTATCAAGCAAAACAAAAACAAAGAAAATCGGTCAATCAGAGTCAGTATAGCACCATTATTCATCAACAATAATGTAACTGCTACATGTGATTAACTGGACTTCATGTTCCATAGCTTCCTGACTTTGTTGCGGTGGTGTTGGCAGCACTCCTGATTGCTTTCAGCTAGAAATCTATCTCTTACCGGTTGAAAACAATACAAACCACAAATGAACAATAACGAGATCGCATTCACAAAAGGCAAAGTGTCAGCCTTGCTAGAACTAGGGTTTTCTTTACGAGCTACAAGCAAGCGACTAAATGTCCCTTACACAAATGTGCATCGATGCATTATGCTGATTTTCGACTCTGTCGTAAAGAGGGCTCTGGCCGTCCACGCAAAACATCCAAACGCAGAGACCGCCTAATTTTGAGATTTGTTAAAGTTGATCCAAGTCTCTCGTTAACTGAGATGGCTGCAATAGACTCGTCTGAAGTCCACTATTCGTAGAAGACTTATTGAGTCGAATTTCAAGAGCTGTAAGAGGCCCTCTCAGATCGAATTATCAGATCAGCATACAAAAAGACGTCTCAGATGGGCAATGAGTCATTGTCACTGGCGAAATCAATGGGATCGGGTTGTCTGGTCTGATGAGGCATCAGTCCGTCTGAAGGATAGTGATGGTCGATTGAGATTATGGATAAAATCTGATCAGGAAATTCCGAGACATTTACATCGTCCCCGGGTACAAGGTGGTGCGACTCTACTGATTTGGGCTGGCATTTGGACCAATGGCCGCTCTGAACTTCACATACAGTAAGGAACCATGAATTCTGAACGCTATGTGAATGTTTTACGAATGAACATTGGCCAAATGACAGATCAACTTGGTGATCCATCGACTTGGTTATTTATGGATGATAATGCTACGTGTCACAGGAGTAGTAGAGTCAACTTATGCAAGTCTCAATTAGGACTTAGGACATTATCTTGGTCAGCTCGTTCTCCTGATCTGAATCCCATAGAAAATGTATGGAGTATTCTAAAACGTAACGTTCGTCGTTCACTGCTACCTACAGATGACGTATCACAACTTACGTCACTGTTAAAAAGAGAGTGGAGAAAGTTAGATCAGTCAAAAATCAACGATATCATTGAATCAATGCCTAGACGAATTAGTAATGTCATTGACAATAAGGGTAGGGCCACAAAATATTAGCTTCTTAAGAACCGTTACTGTATCATAGCTTATCAGATTATATAAGGACATTTAAATATATTATGGACATGAAATAACATGAAAAATGCTTTCTGTATCATATTTATGTTTTATTTAGTCAAATTTTAGGATGATCCACTTTTTATGAAACGGACTGTAATTCACGAGAGCTTCATATCATTGTGTGATGCAGCTGCTGCTAGGAGGAAGTTTCAAGTATTTGATGGTGAACCTGGTCTGTCACAATGACTTCCATGGCGTGAATCAACTGATTGAAAGCTCAACACGGCATCGTCTGCAGGACAGCTTTCTTTTGAAGAAACCTCAATCGGCATGACTGGAGCCCATACCACTGCGATTCCCAGCCATAACAAAGACATGATTTTGAACATAATCGAAAACATCTATCAATTAGTACAATCTTGGTGCTTTCGATATAAATTCCATCCATAAATTTAATTCATAAATGCAATGAAACGGAAGCACGAATGAACCACGGCATGAAATTGATGAAAGCCGTTTAGTAATTACACGATCGATTGCGTTTGTGGTATTCTCAGGATGATGTTCTCATGCATGTCAAAATGATTATTTTCGAAATTAAAGCATCATCCTTGTGCATTTTTCATTTTGTGGATTTCTTTCTTCATTGCGCAATTTCTAGTCTATATAATGATGTAGTCATTTGCTCATACTGCCTGATCTATGCCAAAGCATTGTAATTCAAAATTTTGAATTTTTTACTATGCTGTAATATTTGCAGTGTTTTGATAGTTCAAAATTATAGCTAAAATCATAATGCCGGTGGGTATTACAGAAAGTCACTTTTGAGTTTTGAACATAAGATTTGAACAGTATGGAACACGGCTGTGTATCAAATACACAACTCAAAAGCGCATGCCTGAATATGTGGACTACTTTCACTTAAAAAAATGAGACGTCCATTTTATATGAGAATCGTTTTTAACAGATTAAAGTATGTGTGCTGGAAAGTTGCGAAATCGAAAGCAAACTTTAATTTTTCTGTCATTTCTGACAGAAACAATCCACTAACAAACTGTTACAGACTTTTGAGCTACACCCCTATCTTCGTTAATATCTGGTAAATTCAACGGCTTATGTCGAAATGCCTTTGTAGTTAGTCAACACGCATTTTTCTATGTACAATTGAACCTGTACTTTTATATTAACCGATCAATGTCGGGATGCCTGCAGCACTGTCGCATTTTGTATGTAGTCCTCGTAAAACAATGCAGACCAACCCACACTTATGTGACTTTTAGTTTTAGCGCATTCTTAAACTTTTAATTTTAAATCGAAAATTTGTCCTATGGAAGAGAAGCTTATTGATATTTAAAAGCAGTCTTTTCGTAGGTCTGTCCAGTAATTTTCGAAATGTTTTACTAACATTTCGTGAGATGAGTTTCTGTGAATATGAAAATGAGTTTATTATTTCATCGATATGTCTATGAATCATCATCATCATCATCATCATGACATAGACATCGAATATAGTATTAGAAAATTCAAATGTTATGTAAATACTACTTAATAAGAAATTTATTAGTAATGCATATTAAAGCAGTCTCGCATGATTTTGTGTGCGCATAGATTCTTTTCCTTAATTATTCAAATAGTTTAGGTGCTTGCAAGTCTTCATCTCCTTCACAGCCAAATTTGAAGTCACTCAGAACTGTCGAACACCATTTCACAGGTGCATTGACGGAACTTTTGATGGAAAATCCTACACTTACACAAATCCTTCTCACCAATGTCATTTTGCACTCATAGTAACTTTGCAGCACAATCGACCGTTTGGCATCGTAACTAGCATTTATCAGGGAGATTTGCCGCACAAACAACTCAACTAATTCGCAGCGCAATGCCGAATCTGAATAAATCGTCGTCTAGTCTGGAAGACAAAGCGGATAGGCCAACAGTCAGAATTCCTCAAGGCACAGCTAAAATAAAGAATTCCTCGAGGCACAGCTAAAATAAGTCTTGCTCTGGACACCTGATTTTTGTTCGATTTTTAATTGACGCAAGATTTAAAATTGTTTTTATTTCTACTTAGTCGACATGAAAAATGAAGTATTATACATTTCTGAACACCTGAAACTGGGTTAAAGCATATCTATAATCTCCAATTTTAAAGAAATTTTTATATTCCATTACATAAAATCATTGAAAACTTTACAACAAATGTTCAATCACGTCACCTTCGCTTTCTACAACAAGGTGCAGTCGTAGGAGGAGGTTTGCAATGGCACTTTGTATTTCACTTGAAGAAAAATTGTTGCATTCTTCTGCTATTCTGTGCATTAGCTGATTCATTGTGGAAGGACGACTGTGGTGGAAGACACGACCCTTATAATGTCCCCCAAAACCAAAAATCGAGAGGGGATAAATCTCGGAGATCTTGCTGGCCAATTCTTATGGAATGCCCTCTTCCAATGACTCGATCATTGGGGAATGGGCCCTTTAAGAATTGAGTCACGTCTCCATGAAAATGGGGCGGTGCTCCATCTTGCTGGAAGATAGTGACTGAGTTTTTGATTCCCTTCTCATCCAGTTGTGGCAACATGTGCTGCTCCAACATTCCAAGGTAATTGTTTCCAGTGACTGTGGAGTCAAAGAAATAGGGTTGCAAAACGAATGTTGACGATATGCCACACCAGACAGTCACTTTTTCAGGATGAAGCCCTTCGAACCAAATACATTGACTGGGCTAGGGCTCCATATGACACAGTTGTGCCGATTAATGCTGCATCAAAGCGTGAAATTTGCCTCGTCGCTCCACAGGATGCGTGTGGATATGGGATCACTCATTCGTAAGCAGTCAGCAGCGGCATTGGTGGATCGAATTCAAGTCGATGACGACCTTATCCGCCATCCGTTATTGTCTTGATGGGACACATGTGCGATAGGGATACCATCTCAACTGCTTGCGAAGAACTGTCCACACAATTAGATTGAGAAAATCCAGTCGCTTCACGAACATCTCACGGGTGGAACAGCAAGGAATTTCGCGGCCACTCGTTAATTCTCAGCAACAGTCTTGTCCACTTCTTCGCGCTCTTCTCTTAAACTTTACGTCCTTTTCCTGGAGAAATCCGTATACAGAACCGGTAGCTTTGAATAAAACGACGTCACTAATCGTTGAATCGTAGTGACAGCGATATGGATCTCTATTGGCAACTTGTGTTTGGTCTTATATGCACATAATGTTTGAAGGCAACTTTCATGATTTTGAGCGTACAGGAATACTCAATTCAATTCTCGTGATTCTTAGTAGACAGAGACATCTTGATCAGATTTGAACACTAGACAGAGTGCCCGTGTGTTGCAAGCCTTTATTCCCACACTTGATAGCTCTGTAAAAAAAGGCTGTTTCATCGAGGCTTCATAAGCTCCATCGCTTACTGATCGCTTTGCAATAAAAAATAAAAAAAAAATATATTGCTTTTCATTGACATAAACGGCTGTTCATCGAGGCTATCAATAAGGCTCCATCGCTTACTGATCGCTTTTGCAAATGCTTGTTCATTGACAGTTCATGACAAAGAAAATTATCACCATCAAGAATCTTCAAAGGCAAAATGAATTAATAGAAGTGATGATCAGCTATTGATTGATAGAATGCGTCTGATTTTCACTTGCTACCCTTTTCATATTCATATCTAAATATCAATTAATTTTAGTTATGGTTGTGATTAAAGGAAGTTCAATGAAATGAAGTAATTCAATTGGTAATGAAATTCACAGATAAAATATAAAAATTTCTTAAAAATTGGAGATTATAGATATGGCTTTAACCCGCTTTGATATTCATAAATTCCCCAGTTTCAGGTGTTCAGAAATGTATAATGACTCATGTTGTTCCATGTCGACTATTAGTAGAAGAGTATAAAAACAATTTTAAATCTTGCGTCAATTTAAAAAATCACCCTGTATATATACGAATTACTTCTATAACA
>CAJQUW010012290.1:0-13407 GCA_907163375.1 Prostheceraeus crozeri | reverse complement strand
CACCATTAATAATGTTGAATATTCTTCCAACTGGGTGGTAAGTCATAATTTTAATAAGTAAGTCATCGGCCTCATTCTCATCTCGCTGAGCTGCATCACAATTGGAGTCCGCAGACATTACTTTCCTCACGGTATGTGCAGGATAGCCATTGGATATAAATACTCGCAGCTCAGCGAGATGAGAATGAGGCCGAAGATAATGGAACTGTCTACTTACCTTACTTGAAAGGAACTAGCGAGAAACTGAGAAGAGTTTGTAAACAACATGGCCTCAAGACTGTTTTTCAACCAGGAGTTTCTCTACGAAACCTTTTGTCTAAAGTCAAGGAGAAAGATGAGGACATGAATGGTGCCATCTACCAAATCAAGTGTCAAGATTGCTCAAAGTTCTACATTGGTGAGTGAGAGCGGCCGTAGAACGACCACCAGAATGAAAGAACACCAAAGAGCAATTAAGGAACTTCGATAACAAATCTGCAGTGGCTCAACACACGCATGACTTTCAGCATCGTCCAGTCTTTCCTCCATCTATACTTGATCACGATAATCATTGGTACAATAGGAAATTCAAAGAGGCTGTTTACATCAATGCCAATCGCCAATTGTCCTACAACAGAGACTCTGGTATCGACATCAATGATATCTGGAAACCTCTGCCATCCAGATGTGAAAGTAGATTTCAGTTGAACTGAATGTGTTATTTTCCTTAATGTTTTTATCTTATCTTTTACTTCTACTGCATTTTAACTATTTTAGTAATATGTTTGAAGTCTTTTTATCATCTCTGGGTAATAATTGTTTGGCATAGGTCGCTCCATATTTAAGTGAATGTTGTTCAAATGTGTAGATAGCATCGTGAAAGAGTCACTTCATGTCTCACATGAATAAGGTGTGCAGCACGGCCACCGAAAGCTTGTGTATTTTGAATAACACAATATCATACAACTGGTGTTTTTCCGGAAAATCAAATTAAGGTCATACCATTATAATCATCTTAAAAACAAAAAGGAGTCGATAGCGTAATCGCCTTGCTGATAAGCTTAACAATGAAAGTTTCAATAGACGATCTTTGTGAGACAGATGATTCAAATTAAGGAAACAGTAAGAAAACGTATTTGAACCTTTTCAATTTGGTCCAGTAAATTCTTTCGGTATGGAGACCAAACAGCACAATTAAATTCGAGGATACATGTAACATACGATTTGTAAATAGGCAACATGACATTGATATCACTATGCAAAAACGAGTTGTTCCACGACGTTAAATGGGTTTATTAGCCGATATTTCACAACCAGTTCGGGTTGCGTCGTCAGGGCAGAATGAAATAGACAGCTTGCGAAGCAGATCGTCAACATTACTCGCTAGACAGAATGGCGCCATAAACAATAAAAGAATATAACATAGCTATAGCTATAGACACAAAAGCAGCATGGAATCTTAAAAACAATACTGAATAGAAAGTCATAGAAATCAAAGACATTAGATAGACAGACAAAGTCAAAGTCATAGAAATCACAGAAATTAGATAATACTGTATATAAGGAGGGGGAAAGGTAGGAGTTCACATCGATTCATTGTAGGCATTCGCTTTGAGTGCCATGCCTCAAGAAACAGTCTTTTGTGGTAATTGGTTTCAAATTCAAGAGCTTCAACATTGTCCCAATTTATTGGGTGATATTTAACAAGTGAATGCTCTGCGACAGCGGACCGCTCAGGATGCATTAGCCTTAATGCGGCGCGGTGTTGACCAACAGGTGTGTTTAAGCAGTCAGCAGACTGTCCAATATATGAAAGTTCACAATCTTGACAAGGAATCTTATAAACAACACCACATCTCTGACAGGGATCGACCTTATCCTTAGGACCAGGTAGAAAATTCCTTATGCGCAGATAATAATAATAATAATAATAATAATAATAATAATAATAATGTAGCTTTATTCGTACTTCACAACCGGTGGTTATTCAGAAGTAGCGTTACACAAATCATTTATAAAATACATCAGAAGTAGAATCAGATAGAAGTCAGGCAAAGCGAATAAAAGAATTTTGGAAGCGCATTGTTCTTGATCTGAGTTTTCTGTTCCGACTACCAAGTCTTTCACTATGTCGAGTTTCTTCGCTATCGTGAATAAGATGTAATGGGTGTTCCTCATCTTCTGCCTTTAATACTAATTGCTCGGCCGTTCGCAAACAGAAGCTGGTAATATCCTCTGAACAGCTAAAACCGAACAACTTGCACAATCGCTTTTCAAGGCTAGCAATATGTCTGAATCTCGAGGCAGTGATGTTGCACCACGCGGGATAAGCATATGTTAAGTAGACAATTGATCTTACTCATGGTCACGTACCACGGTTCGGAGCAATTGGTGGTTTTATTCGGCGAAATTTGCTTTAGGCAGTGTAGTAGATAAGATTCGGCGTCTAGCTTTCGAAAGTGTGTGGTCGAGATGTCTGTTGCCAATTGAGCTTGTTGTCAAGAAAACAATTCCCAGGAAGTTTGGCAGAAGCTAACTTCCTCGATTAATGGTTGATGATTTCTGGGTCACAGAGAGCTGAAAGGTTGAGGGTCACCTTCTTAGTTATTGAAATTCATTACCTTGGTTTTCATATAGTTCAAATGCATGCCTATTGCTCATGAGACCATCTCAGTATATGATTCAGCTCCTCACTGAGCTTATCGTCCTCGACTTCGCGAATGCAGTGCAAGCGCACTGATATGTCATCTGCAAATTTTACCAGGGTGGAGTTTCCAACTTTGGCTCCAAGCTATCCATTGCTGAGGCAAAATCAACAATGGAGCTAACACGCCTCCCTGAGGGACTCCACTTGTGGCTCTAAATCCACAATGAATAGTTTCCATTGCATTTAATTCTTTGTTCTCGCACAGACAGATATGATGCAATCCAGAGCAAACAGTTCTTTTGGAGCATTTTTGTCAATCAAAAGGATTGTAGAATTAACCTGATGTGGTATTCTGTCAATATGCCTTGCTGTAATCCAACATCAGAATGTCTAACGGCTCCAGGAGTGTCTAGATGGGTATAAAATACGATGAATCGTGTAGGTGGTGTGAGTTGCCCGTCACAGTTCCTTGACCAGTCCTTGGTACAAAGGCGAATTGAGTTGGTCCAATTGGTGAAATGAATCGCTCTGGTAAAGCCACTTTTTCAAGACAAGCTTCTCGATCACTTTAGAAAGAATCGGTAGTAAAGAATTAGGGCGATAGCCAGTAAGTTTTAGGTTGGCTTGGACTTTGGGGGATAGGCACAACATTAGCCCTCCTCAACAGGTTGGCAATCACACCGGTAGCAAGACTTAAATTAATCACATGTTGGATAGAAGGAGTCAGTATATCAGCAAAGTCCCGCAATACCCAAAAGGGAACTTCGTCAGGTCCTGGTGAGCCTTTTTTCAGATGGATCAAAATGTCAAATACTTCGTTCTGAGTGACAGATAAGGGTGCATTATATGGCATGGTATCCAATTGTTCAAGAATGCCATCAATGTCAGATGGGACAAATGTTTGTGAAAATACTTCAAGCATATCATTAACATTGACTTGAGTTGGCTTTTTCTTGTGATGAATTAGTTCATTAACTGCTTTCCATTTTCGTGAGTTGCTGTTACTGTGGTTGCAAGGCACAGAATTGAGAAAATTTCTCTTCAAGTCACGAATATGAGCAATTACTGTATCACGCAGTCTCAGATATTTGAGATGTTTTCTTTCTGCATAGGCCCGATCGCGTGCGTTTATAAGGCTTGTAGAAAGTCTTAACATTAAATTGACGAAGAATCCTGGCAGTCGTTTCTGATGTTTTAACAATATATGAAAAACTGTTGAAGAAAACTGTTGTGAAATGTTTGACTAAGAGAGCCACGCTTTTGTCGTCTAATACTCATTCTAGCTCAAGTCAAATACAAAAAGTATGTGAAACCCTACTTGCGAACGAGTATCCTCACGCATTTGTTAATGGTAATATTTATAGTGATGTAACTGTTGTCCCTGAATGTCAAAATGATATTGTTAGTTGTGTAACTCTGCCATATATTGTTATAAAACATCTAAGAAATCGATTGCCAGGGGATTCTTCGTCAATTTAATGTTTGAAGACCTGTTCTTCACTAGCCTTATCTGCGCATAAGGGAATTTTCTATCTGCTGGTCCTAAGGATAAGGTCGATCCCTGTCAGAGCATGTGGTGTTGTTTATAAGATTCACTTGTCAAGATTGTGACCTTTCATATATTGGACAGTCTGCTGACTGCTTTAAACCTACCTGTTTGGTCAACACCGCGCGCGCATTAAGGCTAATGCATCCTGAGCGGTCCGCTGTCGTGAGGCATTCTCATTGTTAAATATTCACTCTCAATAAAATTGGGACAATGTTGAAGCCTCTTGAATTTGAAACCATATTACCACAAAAGACTGTTTCTTGAGGCATGGCACTCCAAGCGAATGCCTACAATGAATCGATGTGAACTTCCTGTCCCCTCTGTATACAGTATTATCTAATTTCTGTGATTTCTATGACTTTGACTTTGTCTGTCTATCTAATGTCTTTGATTTCTATGACTTTCTATTCAGTATTGTTTTTAAGATTCCATGCTGCTTTTGTGTCTATAGCTATAGCTATGCTATATTCTTTTATTGTTTATGGCGCCATTCTGTCTAGCGAGTAATGTTGACGATCTGCTTCGCAAGCTGTCTATTTCATTCTGCCCTGACGACGCAACCCGAACTGGTTGTGAAATATCGGCTAATAAACCCATTTAACGTCGTGGAACAACTCGTTTTTGCATATTCACACCGACGTACGACCTTATGTTTTCATTGATATCACTAGAAAAAAATGAGCTCAAAATGGCTCCAAGAATCTTATTGGCCCCTAGAACAACATTGTTAGGCTAAATGAAAGCCGAAGCTTATAGATGAGGAAACATGTACATGTACAGTGTACACCGAGATCTTTGATACAATCAAGATTATCAAGTGTAACATTATTAGCAATGAAATCACGCTTTTGATTCGAATGTCCAAAATTTGCAATTTTACATTTTGCTTCATTTAACCGCAACCCATTTGAATTTGACCAGTTCAGCACGTTATCGAGGTCACTTTGAAGGCCAAATGATGACACTTGTAAAGAAGCATTTTGACAGGGAGTGAAACTGTAGGCCAATTTAATATCATCAGGCGTAAATTGGAGAAAAAACAATCTTTTGATACTGGAAGCTGGCGCTGTTACAAACACCAAAAATGAGGGGCATGGGGCCAAGAAATGGAACTTGAACAACACCACTCGTAACATCATCGTGATCAGGAAAAGGAGTCGTTAATACGGACAAACTGTGTCCTACGCGTTAAGGTGATTTTCTAACCTATGAAAAACTTTTTTCCAGAGAATAACACTCTTCAAACCAATGCAATAAAAATGTTGCGTTAGCATTCGTGTCAAAGATTGCGCGTGAAAAAATCAAGGAATGCAACATCTACACAGAAACCATTGCCTAATTTATCAAGTTAAATGGTCGTAGAACTCGACACCAGCAGTCTCGATTGATCGTCCTTGGCAATATAATCCATGTTGGGCAGGCATGGAAAAAAAACAATTTTTGTCAAAAAACTCGCAAATGATTTTTTTTGTGTATGTAGCGCTCCATAGTTCTGCATACACAACTAGTCACAGCCGTAGGTCGGTAGTTTGTATGATGAGAGCGTGGATCAGATTTATGGATTGGTGTGATGATCATTGTTCGCCATGAGTCAGGGATAGCATATACTATCATCGAAACCTTGAAGAAGTGACACAATTTATTTGCCAAAAAATCTCCTCTCTGCTTGATAAAAATGTAGCAGAGACGATCATTGTCCAATCCAGTGGACTGAAGTGGAACTAGTGATGCAAATGCAAATGGAAAATTTTCCAATTTTTTCAAAATTTTCTGGAAAATGTTCAATTGGAAAATTTTGAAATTTATTTTTCGGTGATTGATGTTTTTTCATTTGTTTTGGAGACTTATTACATATAATAATAATAATAATATATACCGGGTGTCCGGGAAGTCGCGCACAACTTTAAGAGGCTGTCATTTCCTTCAACTTTATCATATAATCATGTGATTTGTTTTATTTTGAACCTCATGCTGGAGAATTTGATATGACCCATTTGCTTTCATTACATACTAAATCTAATTCAATATTTTTGCTTTGATTTGTCAACAACGTTTTTCACTAAGTAGACGTTATTAAAATAAGCATTAGTGTTTAAGATAACACTTTACTTGGCCAAAATATGCAATAGTGTTTAAGATAACACTTTACTTGGTCAAAATAACACAGTATTGTGTAAACAAAGAACTTTGAAACAAATAAAGAATTTAATACAAATAATGTTCAATGGCGTCGCCTTGACACCCGATCACTGCTTCCAACCTGGACGGCAGATTCAGAATCGATCGCCTCAATTCATCGGAGTCGATGTTTTCAATTACCGTAATAATCTTTTCCCGCAACTCATTGATACTTGCTGGTTTGAAGCAATGGTACACTCGGTCCTTCACAACACCCCAGAAGTAATAATCTAGCGGTGTCAGATCCGGTGAATGCGCCGGCCAACGGTTTGGAAAACCTCTAGCGATAATCCTATCATTGGGGAAAACACTTGACAGGAATGATCGCGCAACTGTGGAAAAGTGTGGTGGTGCTCCATCTTGCCGGAAAACTGTTGAATCCATGCGATGATGTCTTCTGATCTGAGGGATAACATGGTCGCGAAGCATGTTACGGTAATTTTCTCCAGTAACCGTACTCGGAAAGAAAAATGGAGTAAGACGGTACTGTGCGGAATACCCGAACCATACGCGTACTTTTGGAGCATGGATGTCCGTTTCAATGACTTCGCGTGGTTTCTCCGATCCCCAAACAATAGAGTTGTGGCGATTCACATGCCCCGAAATTGATAAGTACGACTCATCAGTCCACAGAATTGATTCCAGATCAACCACACCCGACAGCAGGAATCGTGCAAAAGAAACACGATTTTCTTTATCGCCTACAGTTAGTGTTTGTTTCGTCTGAAGTCTGTATGGGTAGAGGTGCAGTCTGTGTCGTAGGATCTGTTGGACACTGGTTTTAGGGACACCTGTTCTGCGAGCAATCGAACGACAACTGGCAGCTCCTAGCTCTGGATTCGACTGTTGAGCTTCAAGTTCACCTGCAACTGTCACTTTCCTTTCTTCTTCGATATTGGGCCTTCCGGATCGTGGCTTGTCTTTAACTGATCCAGTCTCTCTGAACCGCTGAATCAGGCGTGAGATGGTGGAAGCATTGAAAGGGTCCCTATGATATCCATGAGAAACCTTGTATGCCCGCAGTGCTGCAGAAGCAGAGTTGCCATTTGCAAAGTACAGTTCAACCAGTTGAATGCGTGTTTCAAGATCCATGACTGCTAGAAGACTGACTTCAGCACACGAATTGTGGACACAATTCTTCATGTGATAAGAATTCATACCCAGACCATAGCATATCAACATAACAATGACTGATAAGTGAAATTCGATAATTTAACAAATGCAACATGCAGCTCGAGGTCTGATTTGTTGTTTGTACTCAAAGAGGAATACAGATTTGGTGTTAATTATGCTAGATAGTAGATAACATATAATGAAAAACGTTGTTGACAAATCAAAGCAAAAATATTGAATTAGATTTAGTATGTAATGAAAGCAAATGGGTCATATCAAATTCCCCAGCATGAGGTTCAAAATAAAACAAATCACATGATTATATGATAAAGTTGAAGGAAATGACAGCCTCTTAAAGTTGTGCGCGACTTCCCGGACACCCGGTATAATAAGTACGACTATACAGTCGTGTGAAGAGACTATGTAATATTCAAAGTCCGAAAACTTCTCTATCATCCCTGTATGTTAACTTTGGGTACCAGCTCCACCTTTTCCATGTCTATTTCATATCTTTCCAAATGAATTTCAGACATTAGATGGATTTCAGATTTCTCTAGCTGAATTTCAGATATCTTTCAGAAGCTCAACTTTGAAAAGATCTTTAATTCAACTAGAGATCTCCAATTCACACATTGTGAGGCTTCACATTGGAAACATAGCCAACAAGGAGCTGCATTTTATTAACAACTGAGCGCGCATTTGTATACAATATTGAAATACTCGCGGTTGACAACGCTGATCTTTCTGATTTACTACAGACTGATTGCTTTCAGTACAAACTCGTACGTAGTCCATATGGCTCTCATACATACAATTATGAAGCAGGGCGGATAGCAATTCGACAGAGGAAGTGTAATTGCAATAAACATATCTAAGATATTTATGTACAATATTGCAAGCGCATGTTGCATCGCTTTGTACACTGTCCACGCTCATCTGTCAAAACAGCTGGTGTTCGATGTTATATTTATCGATCAATGTAGAGTTTTGAATTTTGAAGTTTGAGTTTGGTATGGTTTTATATAAATGGTACCGAAAGATGTTTTTATGTCATCATTCTGTCTTAACCGTCTCTGCGATTTCAATAAATTATTTCTTGTTTGAACGCGATTAAGTTTGATCCTGACCGGACGCCTTCAATTTCGGTTAAAATGTGCAAGACGAACACATTCAATCAAAGATGAGCTGTCGTAGTCCTCATCAATTTCATCAAACAGATAATTCATCTCTTCACTGTCAGTTGATAGTGATTCATCATCCACCTTAACTTTGTTTTCTGACATAATAATAAGGCTAAGTTCTCGCTTCTCAACTTCAAATTTTTCTAATTGCCTTTTTTGTTGTATGATAATGTCTTTGATGCTTCCTATCTCTAAAGACGTGCGAATTTGCTCTGATTGAACCTCCTCCAATCGAGCTTCGATGAATGTTATTTTATTGGATATTTCATCAAAACGTACCATTATTCGATTCTCGAACTCCGCCATCAAGTCATGCAGATGGGCTATACTTACCGAGCCTTCACACCCGGAGCATGTCGTTCGGTGTGTCATGACGTAAGGTATTCTGCAATAGCTGATGAAAGTGTTCACGTGACCAAAAATCAATATCTCACGATTCACGCGATGGGGGACGTTTTACTCATGGATTGATAACCGACAGTCCCGGCTAATACACACACGCCAACAGTCAAAGAAGAGAACAGAGGAATGACGATAACGACGCAGATCAATGAGACAAAGAAACGATGAATACGTCCGGACGATTCACACTTTTATTATTGACTATTGAACCACAGGGAATCCCAAAGAGACAATGGCCAGCCAATAATGATGAAATCCAAGATGAATTACGTTCACTGTGACGCAGCACAAAAATACAGAAAACGTGACCAAAATAAGGCCCAAATCCAAACACTGATGCTTCAACGAAGTAGGGCAGACTACAAGGAACACGCAGATCCAAAAAACTAGGAAAAACGACGATATTAGACCAGGAAAAGTAGAATAATAGTATCACAATATGCAGAGCTTCCAGGAACGTCATGCACGCACGACCGACACTAGTCCACAAAAAAACCCGCGGATTATTTTGGGGCGACTCCTCAAGCGATATTCTTCCTTGTATACAACCCAATGCAGTTAGATTTGGACACTGACTCTTTGTGACTTTCTGTCATTTTATGTAACTTTTCTGAAAGTAAAGGGATTTTAAACTATGATTTGAATTCACGAAAATATCCTTGATTTTACCTTCGTTTGTGTTGGATTTTCTTCAACTGTTGAACTTTTAGTGCACAGTGAGTGCAGATATCCTCACGCATCTCGTGTTTGATCGATGTTTTGGCAGATCGTATTCATAGATATTTGATACTTACGTAGAGAAATGTTCACTTGCAGTAAACACAAAGCACATGACATGGATGATAAAGAAAGATCTCATTTTCATGCTAACGCGCTATACTTTGAATGATGAATGAATTGTCGCTTCGCAGCTTTAGCTGTTTCGAATCGTAAATAGCCATTTAACTTCTATTTCGTAATTTCAGCACTTTCAATATCACGATTAAATATTGTAATGATTTCGAATAAGTTTCTTTTTCATGGTCTACCTATGTTTCTGTGATATATTTCCAGTTTCCTGGCTGTCAATAACGATGAACAACATTAAAAAAAATGTGTAAAAGAAAGAATTTGTAGAGAATCTAGTTTTAGTAGACTGGGGAAGCCAACTTCTTTTATCGTAGGTACCACTACAATGATTGGGTTTTTGAAATAATTCATGTTCAATTTTGTCTTGAACAGGGATCGTAAACTCCAAGCAGCTCAAATTTTTACAGTCTGGTACACCATTTGCATTCAGAAAGTTAGTGAAATTTTAGACCGATATTCATCAAATATCACTTTAAACAAATGTATGTAACACAAAAGTATGTGACATATCACCTGTAATGAGTTGGATTTTCAATACGCTTCTCTCTCTGTCTTTATGCATGTATGGTGGATAGATTTGAGAGAGATTGATATTGTGTTTTGGAAAGAAAATCGATAACTGCCTCCCATATGCCATCATCAATCATTCAAGTTTCAATGATTTCATTTAACCCTCGCCTCACTGCGGTGTTTTGACAAACGCGCCCAGCAGAGCCCCCGTTCTAATTTCCAAAACTAAAGTCTAAATTCAAAGCACAACGCGCCAAATGAAAGCTCTCATCATGATTAATATCATCATTGTTTTCATATTCAAGGTCACTGTGTGTCGACTGTAAGTGATCTGTTGTTTGTATGAATCACTTTAATCATTACTTGTGAACGTTTAAATATGACTTTCCCTAACAACGAATTGTTTATCCAATAAATTACGTGTCAAAGGTTTGGTCGTTCTTTTTTGCAATCCACAAAGGGTGCCGTGACCAGGATTTGTCGGTCAGGAATTTTTGGTGGCAAATGATGTCGTGACCAAACCAGACATTCAACACAGCGCAAGTATTCATTGATTTATGAACCCAATCGATTTTCCATGGTATGTCATTATCGTACAACCTTTTCTCAAATCTGTCATGTCTTTCATTAAAGGTCTTCACAGATGGCGTCAAGGCCATCATGCGTGCTTCAACAAACTCTACAATAGGGTTGACGACTCGATTACGTCCAAGGTTCCAGATCTCAACTCGATTAGTTTTGACCTGGTAGGTCTGAAACAGAGAATCGATAAATTACAGAAGCTCGACAACCAAATCGCTAACATCAACTGAAACGACTATTGACACTGAAGTTTTTATGAAAGAGTTTGAGGTTGATAGCGGTATTATGAGAGATAATATCTAAAAGATGTCTGAAGTAGAGGCATTTTTATAAAACCACAAGCCACCCTCATTGACCAAAAGTGATATACCCTCGTGTAGACCAATTTTAATGTCAATTAGTCACGCCAAGTTGCCAAAAAATAACTCTTGCAATATTCGATAGCTCCAATGTAAGAACATGGTCAGAATTCCACGATGTTTTCAAGGCCGAAATTGATTGCAGGTCTGATCTAGAAGTAGCCAAATTGAGATATTTGATGAATACCGTGTGTGCCAAAAGTCACGCAGTTTTTCATTTTGTCATCATATTGACAAAACTTGCTCAAAATATACGACAGAATTTTATATTTTTTTTGATCTGGAATGATCCCGAGGTTTGTGAAAAGTGTAAAATTAGTTTCTTATTCACTGATTTTTTTCTTTAAGTCAGAGTAGAAAACAAGTTATGTTTCCATAAAAATCATGTAATTTTTGATAAACTTCTTATCACGGAATTAACTGCTATTTCAGGAAATTTAAGAAATCAGGAATCATAACAAATGTTCAAATGGTCCACCATCTTGTCATTAAACACATTCTAGTATATGTGGTAGATGATGAACTGCACGCTGTAAGCCTCATCTTGACCGATGCACTCCTTGCGGATTTCGTTGATCGTTCTTACAATTGGTTCAAGGTGGTTTGGAACGAAATTGTGACTACATACGACTTTTCATTGTACCCACAGATAATAATCCAGAGGTGATAAATCTGGTGAGCGAGGCGTCCATGCTTGGGGAAATCCTCGAGATATTATTCGTGTTTCGGGTAATTCAGCGGACAAGAAATCCGTAGCCGCTTTCGAGAAATGAGGCGGCGCGCCATCTTTCCGGAATATCACCTGATTAATCAGATGTCTACGACGCAGTTCGGGAAAAACGTGGTTCTCCAACATGTAGCGATAGTTGTCACCTGTCACTGTTCCAGTGAAGAAGTAAGGAGGAAGCATTGTGTTCGCAGTAAATCCAATCCAAACACACACCTGTGGAGAGTGGAGTGCTGACTGAACAGTTAATTTGGGTCTTTCTGCACCCGAAATAACACATTTCTTTCGGTGCACATACCCATTCACGGAAAAGTAGGCTTCATCGGTCCACATAATGGAGTCCAAAATGTCAATTCGGTTCAATAAGAATTGTGCGTATTGAACTCGTTTAAGATGATCATCTTCACTCATCATTTGAGTTAGCTGCAGCTTGTATGGATAGAACTGTAATTCTTCACGTAGGATGCAACACACACTTCGTTTTGGGATGCCACTTGCTGCAGACACCTGGGCTGTGGAAGCCACGCCAAAGACGTTTTCTTTCTGTAAATGCTGCAACGTCTCGCATACTTCATCTTTTCTATCTTCAGTAAAACTGGGTCGCCCAGATTTTGGCAAGTCAAGGAATGACCCAGTATCTTCGAATCTTTTAATCAGACGACTAATTGTTGTGGAACTAAAGGGATCAGCTCTAAGTCCATGTGCAGTTTTGTAAGCCCCTAAGGTTACAGCTGCGCTACAAATGTTAGAATAATAAAGTTTGACACATTTGATTCTCTGCTGTAAATCCATGTTCACCTAACCACACTCAAAAAACGATGTTCTGAAATTCTGTTCAATTGTTCTGTTCACAGCTGATGAGTCACGCATAGCTTTATCAAAAGTGCAACATTCGCTCAGTTTGTTGAGTCACCATTCCTCAATATCAATCACATTTTTTCCGAACCTTTGTCGTAATCTTCTGCTCTTAATGGCATAGATATCTTGAGCTTCTATCGCGTGATCTGGATGACTTAAGTTGATTCCCCGGATGGATGCTGTTTCAATTGCACTCTGCAGCAATTTTGCTGTAATCAAAGCTAATACATGTGTATAGCTCTGATTTTAAGAAAAATTTCTATGAATAAGAAACTACATGTAATTTTACACTTTTCACAAACCCCGGGTCATACCTGATCAAATAAATATAAATGTCTCGATATTTGAGCAAGTTTTGTCAATATGATGACAAAATGAAAAACTGCGTGACTTTTGACACACACGGTAGTAAGTCTCGACCCTCTAATGCATCATACGGCATTTTTTGGAGAAGCTTCGCACTTAATTTGGGG
>CAJQUW010012289.1:0-23981 GCA_907163375.1 Prostheceraeus crozeri | reverse complement strand
GTTATTCCATCATGGGTGCGAGGAGTCAATATCATTTCTTCCAAATCATTCACATTCTGAATATTGCTATCATAGCAAATACTAGAAACGCCAACCTCCCATTCACCTTCTAAATGCAGTGGCCGATTTAATTCTACTCGATAGTCTGATGGTTTATTTTTGGGAAATTTATTCATAGAAGCATTACTGGGCAAGTAGATTAGAAACGAGTCCTTATTTTCACTTTCCATATTATTCACATTGGAAAAATATATTAGCATACTTTTGCATTAACTCTTCATTCGGAAATGGAGTGTGATACTTGTCACAGCATCTTTATGAAAAGGAATCAACGCACCAGCATCGTCATAAATGGCAATATCAATTTGTGGGATGTAGTTTGATTTCAGCTTTGTATAATGCACTTTCTTGAAAGTATGCTCAGATAAAATACTGCAGCTTTTTGGCTGGTATGGTATCATTGCTAGCAATGGAGCTTCAACATCTCCCACACGTACATCTTCACCAATATTGGAATATATCTGAAAATAGTTAATACGACGCGATAGCGACATGTCTGCGCTAGCTTTGGTTACAGTACCACTTTTAAAGATATTTTGATCAAAACCCAAAATGTCCATTAGAGTTTTATCCATAATTAGTTCAATACCTTTTCCACTTATAGTGAGAGACAAAGTACCTTCTTTTTCAGAAAATGAAATATGTTGCTCATTAATCACTTCATTTAAATAATCTACAACCAATTTAACCGAAGTAATAATGCGAGGCATCAACACTCTTGTTTCATGTAAGATACCACCTAAAGGCTCTACACACTTTCTGTATAAAGATACGGTCCATTCTGTATCAAATTGATTTGACCTTTCACATGGTAAATGTTGCATATCAGATTTTCCATGAACAGCTGCAGAACGATGTCGTAAGAACTGATGAAAATCTTTTGAACAAACTAATACTAGATCATCATCATTTAATTTGCTTATTGCAATATGATTAGATGATTTAATATAAGTCAATGTTGCCACTTGTTTACCATCAACTCGAAGGAGATAATTAAATTTCTTCAATAATGTTTCAGGAGTCATGTTTGTCTTTCTTGGCTTAATCACAATCTTCTTCACCAACGTCTTCTCATTTCTTGGAATAAGATCTACATAATAAGCTTCCTCTCGATATATTAACTGTTTATGACCACTTATGTGGTAATTAACGTTAAAATTATCATAGCTTGTTAAGGCGCTAGCGAGGTAGCCTAAATCATTTCTTAAACTTGGACTTAATCACAACTATTCCAATCTTTCTCAATTACATGAGTGTACATAATTATATCTCATTGTGCGTAGTAAAGTTTGGACAATATGTTACACGTTTATTCCAAGAAATTCATATATAATAAAAATTTTTTTTTTTTGTTTTTTTAAAAAAAAAACCCATGAAAAGAGATCTGTTTTGCACTGTAGATTGTATACTCGGCACCCTGTTTCACATTGATAAAGCAGCAGTAGCCTCATATTAATGTCATCACCTCATGATAAAAGTATAGGCACAGTTGCTTTAAACAAGTGAGTGACACCCACTTCCCATTCATTTAGCTGTTGTGCAAGATGTCATTGGGAGTAGAAAAGGTGGCTCGATTACTAGTAAATCTTTTGTAGCCCGCATTGCAAGCAAAATATGTTAAAATACGACATTTTTTTATTGCTAATACTGCACACTTTGGCATAACTTCATGAATGACTTGGATTTTGGGACCTCTTCTACAATTTATCAGAGTTTATCGTGATCGGAACGTACATTTCAAAAATTCTCATGGTCATTCACAATCAAGAGGGGGGGAAAATTTTTTAAAAACATTAACATGGCGACCAATTTTGATGTCAACCTCAATGTATATGAGGATTTGGAATATTTTGAAACATTATATTCATCTCCTTGGGTGATCAAGTTTGGACTTCAACAATTACAGAAATGAATTTTCAATCTTACCATTCTCTTCCGCAAACTGTTTCTCAGTTCGCAAATACAATTGGGAGAAGTATAGAATGATACATTTAACATCGCTCCATCATGACTTTATTTCGTGTACGTGAGTTTCATTTCGCCTACTATGACAATTCTTTAATCAGATATGATTACCACGCACCTTGAGATTGGGAAATTCGATTCCCCGTACAACGTATTGAAACGGATCATGATCGAATCGTCTATTTCAAAGATTCAACTGGAAATGTGAGAAGACAGTTGCTTTTTCTTATCGTTCATTTTCAATCTCTACATTCATATCATGAAGGGACTATGAAATACATCTATATGAAACGACATTCACGTATTGGGAAATCGCATCTTGGCTGCGCGTCAACAATCGGCGAATTCAACTCTATCTCTTACCAACTTCATACTTACTTCACATTTCATCAAGGTAGTTGGTGAAAAGTATAAAAGGATAGGTACATCGCCTCATTTATCATTATTTCATCATGATGCGCCTTCGCTACCACCATCGTCAACCTTCTCGTCCGCAGCTGCTTTCGCCGCTCGCCCCCTTCAGGACTTCTCTCCTTTGACTGCTTACACAAAAATCGATCTTTTCACAAACATTACACAAAACAGATCAGTCAAACAGCAAAGTAGTAGTCTATTACCCGCGGCCTCTCGTCCCTCATATGTTTATTGGTTTGGTGATGGAAGATGGAACAATTCACGGAACGGAGACGGGAAAATCTTCCAAACTGCTTCCCAAAAATGGGACGTTCTTTGGTTACCAGATTCTCGGCGCGCCCCTCCCTTTCCTTTTAATTCATCGGCTCGCTAAAAAAGTCTAGAATGTCAATGCCGCTTTAGAGCTGCTACAAAGACTACTACCTCGTCGGATATGGGAAGAGAAGAGGGCGAGGAGGAGGGAGAGGTGAGGGGAAAGAGGGAGACGGGTGTTTGTTTTGTGCCTGTTTTGTGTTGTGTGTGTTTTTGTCGGATAGGACTGTGGTCAATATGGTGATCTCTACTTCAATTTGAGTAGTGACATGTCAATCATTTTGAAGGATTCGTACAGCAGTTTACCAGCAGTTAATTGTTTGTGTTATGAACCGCCGATACTTTTTCCTGCATCTCTCATTAGTTGTTGGTTGCCGGTGCATGTGGTCAATCATTTCTTTAATAGTTTAAAGTGAAAATATGATTGAAATAATGATTTTTTAGGGGATAATCGTTTTGTCCTTTGACCACCTTCCACCTGCTGCTCTCCAATCGTTAGAGAAACATCGCGAAGTAAGTAGTCAATGGTAAATTGTTCAGTCCAACTTTATGTGCATCGTCAATAGCAGTTCCATCTGCTTGCTGAATTCTAAACCTCCAACTCAAAGCATCGCATAACTCAAATCTATGTAGTCATCACTACCACCAGGAATAACAAATTCAATGGGGCCAGCATTCTCAGCTGTTCGAGGATGATAATCTACAATACTTGAACTAAGAATATCTGTCTGTATGGCTTGTTGATCGAACAAACAAAAACCGGAAGTTTTACACTCCATGATTAGAAGTTATAGCAGCGTCGTCGTTTAGCGCCTGATGAATGATTAGAGCCTCTGCGACGTTTGCGTGAATGCCTTTTGACTGAAGATCGCACCTTACCAGCTCCGCGATGTTTCCTCCTTCCTTTTTTCATTCGTTTAGGTGATCTCTTTCCTTGAGTAACACCAGCAAAGGTCTGCTTCAATGTTTTTAAACCGCGTTCCTTCCCACGATTCAACAAACTGCTCTTAAAACTTCTACCTCTGGAAAGATCACTAGCAACATCACCAGCAAAGCCAACGGCATTACTTAAAACATTTCGTTTTAAAGATCTACCGACATTGGATATGAGAGGTGCTACAACAGATTTCAGTGCACCAAGTATGCTACCTCCACGTTGGCGGCGAGCGCCGATTTAAATTTGTCCTCCACCACTTACATATGAGGGTCGTGAATAAAATGAGGCAGTTTGATTCATAGCTCAAACCCTAAACATTGTTAGTTACAACTTGCATGAATCACTGTCGATCACTTAGATGAAAGATGTCGGCACGACGCATCCAAGAGTTCATACTTGAAGGATAACCAGTCCATTTAACAAGACACCATTCTTCACCTTGCCGTTTTTTACATCGAATGATTTTCTCTACCAAATATGTTTCACATTCAGTGATTACCTCAATCTCATCGCGGTAAAATCTACCCTCAATTTCTTCATTATCGTAATCTTTCACTTTGTAGGTGGTCGGAGAGTCTTTTTGATTAATCCTTGATACTGTAAATACCTCCTCTGTCCAATTCGGAAGGTACCCTTTAGCAAAAACACTTTTCACTTTTGAGATACGAACTTTATCGCCAATTTTCACATCACTTTTCACATGAGTGCGTTTACGTTGGAATGATTCGCGCACTTTATCTACATTGTCAGCATTTACATCTACTGGTCTGAGTCCAATAGAACGATGGATAGAGTGATTGTAGGCATGGAGTGTATCTTGTAGAACCTTTGTCCAATTTTGTGTCAAGTTGGCAGTAAAATGTCGCCACAAGCGATTTTTAATGTGCGATTAAAACGTTCAACGAGTGCAGCTTTATAAGCGCTCTTTACACTAAACAACTCAATGTCATGCCTCTCAAATAATCTTGTCACATGCTGATTTTCAAACTCTTTTCCTTGATCACTCTGAATTCTTTTTGGAATGCGACCTTCTCGAAAAATTGTTTGGAATGCTTTTGCTAATCCTTTCCCTTCTTTAGGTTTTAAAAGTTGAGCCCACGCATAACGCGAGAAAATATCAATGACGGTTAAAATAAAATTATTGTCCGAGTTATGTTTTGAAATGGAGGCGACATCGCACAAATCTGCTTGCCACTGTTCATCGATGTCATGAACAATATAATGGCGGGTGCGGTACTTCTTTTTCGCTTGTTTGTGGAGTGTATAGGTAGCCTGACCCTTTAACCATCGTTTCACTTGTGATTGTGGAAGACCACTCGCTTTTGATAATTTCTTGATAGATGCAAATCCTGCCGGATGTTTTACATCATAATAGATTGACTTCAAACGTTCAGTCGATGACGACTGACTCTTTTTCCTCCTTCTCATCCTTTTGTTTTCTTGCCTTTCTACATTTACAACAACTGCAGCATTTAGCTTTAGCGGTTTCGCGATCGTGTTCACATTGCTTAGGGGTTTCATTATGAGAGCTGGCGCAGCAAGTGCAAGTGACAACGACATTCACCTCTGGTGGCTCATTACATGGCAAGCAACACATCTGCTTCATATTAATAGTCTGAGAACATGTATTTCCTGGGAGGAGCTGTTTTACGTTTTCCTTTTACTAGTTTTAGTGGTGATGTAGATCTACGTCGAGTTCTTCCTCTTGTTTGCTTAGTGAGTGTGGGAGGGGATGTAGCAGGTGACGTCTTAAACCAATTTGTTGGCATTTTCATCGCCTGAAGCATTGGAGCAGTAGCCACTGTTGAATCAAGTTCTTTCAATGTCTCATTATTCAAAGCAAATTTTGGTACATTATGCTTTTTCAATAGTTTAAGAAAGTATGACCAACCAGATGGAACATAGCCCTGACGGCGCTTTCTACGTGTCGCATACTGAATCAAGTCTTCATAACGTGAAGCATCAATCACTTTATTTTCATCTGTAATGATTTCTCCTCTATCATTTACATTGAGATGGGGTTCAATACTGTTGAAAAGAGATATGGCATGTGCGCGAGATGCTAAAGGTGTAGCAGTCGATACAGAGTCACGCATCTTATTCTTCAAGTTTTTTAATTGCTCAACAGTTTCCGATTGTAATAATACAGCACGATGTGGATCTTTGATGTGAACATTTTGCTGATAATCTATTTCTTTCCTATACATTTGATTTGCAAGAGGTTGCTTTACTTGCTGCATGGCAGTCAATTGTACATATTCATCCTGAGGAATAACAATCATGCGAGAATAAGAACTCATAGTTTGTAGATAATCATGGGAGTTTTCAAAATATCACTTCGAAATCTAAATTCTTCCGGACACTCTTGCGTAAAGTCAATGAATAAGTAACCGTATGGTTTTTCAGTAGCTGCTTGAAAAATTTCAATTAAGGCTTTTGATCCTCTGGGTGCAACTTGTCGCGCTAAAATTTCAAATTGACTTTTATCTCGCGGATTCTTGAAAATAGCATAATAGTGTGTATTCAGGTTTCGTGTACGAGCTTCTTTTCCATCAGGAAACAAATTTTGTGTGATATAGATGATAAAGCACCTTTTATGATGTGCTGCGCGAGTGAACATATCTGTAACATCTTTTGAATTCTTACTTTCTTTTAATAAATCATCCAATACAACAACATCATTAGACTGAAGTTTATCCACTGGAATAATTCCTTCATGTCGAATAAAGTTGCGACTTTGCAATTCCTGAAACAGCGACGGTTGATAAATACCATAACACCAAATCACTCGATTGATAGGTTCCTTAAACAACTCCCTTCTTTTATCCAATAAATTCAGCGTGAAAACAGTTTTACCTGCATGAGATGGACCTGATACAGTCAGAACTTTATCACATTGAAGTCTGAAATCCATTTTATTACTTTAAGACTCAACATTTGCATAATTAACGCTTAGAGCCAAAGATATTACCCAATAGGTTGCCCACGGCAGGAGCTATCATTGGAAGTATTGCTGAAAGGAAACCACCCTTTTGTGTTAGAGTTTTCCTCTTTCTTTGAAGGGTGACTTTAGGATTGGAGATGAAACGCAATTTCGTAGCATATCGCTTAAGTAACTTTCGTTGTTTTGGTGCTAATTTCTTCGTCCTCAACTTCCTCACATGAGAAATAATTTCACAAATGAATTTATCGTTAGCATGTCGTATAGCATTGTATCGCTGATTTGCTTTCATTCGTCGGAGAGCTTGAATGGCTGAAGAAAACTTTTGACTTTTACGTTTCGTCATTTTACGTTTCGCCATTTTCCGTGTTAGTCTTTGCTAAAACCTATCTTTACCACATTTGCATAGGTACTAACTATTGCGACATATGTGACACTCGAAATGAGCAATATCACAGTGGTTACATTGGCAAAGTTGAATGCAATTACGTATGAAACAGCGTTGACAAAAAGCATGCTTACATCTCTTGAAGATGCGCTTTTCATTTCCATCCTTTCGCTTACATACATCGCAACACATAGTTTCACCGTTACTGATGTCTATAGCAAGTCTTCTTGAAGATATGAATTTGCTAGCCTTTTCTAAATAATAGACGCATGTACAGAAGGAATATACTTCGAGAGTGAGCAGACATAGCTCGAAAACCAGTTGTGCTACAATCAAGTACCACTGCATTTTCAATTTTTCTTTATGGAAAGTTGAATGTGAATATCTGAAATCGCTTCAATCACTAGACTGCTACCATGATGGTTAAATGCGTTAAGACGTTCAGCAATTTTTATCATATGTCTTTTAAAAAATTCTTGGGGGTGATCTACCACTTCCATTGAGTAAGAAGCAAAATGGAAAGAGCGACTTTCCACCTCTTGCTTTCCAAAATGACTAAACTTAATTTTCGCAACTAATCGCGCCATGATAATGCTATCAGAGAATGTATTCATTAATTCTAGAAATAGAGTGCTAGCATCATCGACCACTGCTTCGATGTCGGTCTCATCTTTATGAAAATTTATCACATAATCTTGAACAGCTCCTTTTAAACTTTGCCTATGAAAACGTAATGTTCCGCAGTCGTTTGAGAAAGACATGATCGCCCTTTATCTAACCCATCCATTGCATGAAAACAACAACTCTTCTCATAGTAACATTTATTGAATAACGGTAACAAGCATGCATTATAAATCAATGGTTTGAAAGAGATAAAATAGATACAGCTGATAACTATCATACAGCGAGCAATGATAACCATACAGGACTTTGGCAGTGTTGAGGTAAGGAGGAAAGAAGCATTGGTTATGAACGTAGCTACTACAACGAACAGACAAAATAGGAACACACAAATCCTTAAAACGTTTCGTGACTTCATGATAATGTTGATTCACTCTACTATCCCAAGGTGGGAGCAAAATATCATCAATGATTAGATTGGGAAATACTTTCCTCTCCTTACCAGGATTATTACAAAAGATGCGTATAACATTGAAAGTAGCTAACCATCGTTTAAAGTCAATAAGAAGAGCACTCTCACAAGAAAAGCCATAGTCTTGCAAATATTTCAGATTAAGTCCATGAATGTGTTTTCTCGCCCATTGATCAACATTGGGATCGCAGTTGGCATGTTGATGATAGACACTAACAATCTGATATGTCCAATTGTTCATAGCAATAGCACTGAGCTCCTGTACAGGTTCACCCTCACAATCCATAAAAATGATGATAGAAGCCTAAAACGGAAATTTACACATCTAAGGAAACGTTCTATAACATATTACAAAATGAAGAATTACATCGATGCTTTTGACGACAAAATACACAAATGATATGATGGCAACGAAGAAGTAAAATGTATCTAATAAGACCACGTCTACGACACTCAAAGCACATAAGCGAATTGTCATAGGGTAGAGTTAGGAAAGGACTAGTAATTCTCCTTCTTTGATTTGCGTTTTGATGCAGCATTCTTCTCCGACTTGCGCTTTGTACCACTGCTGTTAAGGATTTGATCAATTATGTCATCCACGTTGGGTGGTTTTGGAATATATAGGATGGATTCCATATGCATGGAGAGAGAGACTATTTTATTATCCTTGTGCCGACCATAATATAGCCCATTCACTTTGAAAAGGATATCCCAAGTACCTTCTCCGAGCTTATCACATCTGATGGGTATTGAATGATCTCCATCCTTCTTATAGTAAGTACACCAATGTGATACCGGTAGGCAAATGTGATTACCATCCCAAATCTTTCTATAGGGAGTATCCTTGTCATCTCTAGCCTTCCACTCTTGAGCAAGAGGAGTAGGAATGTCCATATTTAATGTCACGTACTCCTCAATAATATCAAGTTGGTGGCGAATGTACGGACTCACGGGGATCAGTATGTAGTCCCCATACTGATTGCGCATTATCTTGACATCCGTGGAAGGGAGCATTCCCGTTTGGAGTACTACGCTATGATCGTCATAACGCAAGACTTGTTTAAATTTACGCTGTAGCGGTGTAGGATTATGTACCTTGGTTGTTTCTTCCACTGGCCTCAGTTGTAGATGATCTGACCGTAGCGAACCTTGTAACGTTTGATTGCCATTTTGTCCTACTAGTGCAGCAGATGGAGTAGATGCCTGAAAATGAAAAAGATTGTATTAAGTTTACGTTCAAGGGAGGAGAGGGAGGAAAGTAGCAACTTACCATTTTAGTTGGATAATAGAACAGGGAACTAGAGAGACAGAGAGAGAAAATGTGCGTCCGTCACTCGTGTGATTCAACGATGGAATGATTCTCACTGTGGAAGGCTCGCTATTTATATAGAAATGCTTGATTCTCATTGGATGATGATCCTCATTGGACAATAACATCAAGCTGATTCCAAATCTGAAATCCGTTTTCCAATCCGATGCTTCGTTTTGAAGCTACAGCCCAAAACGTCCCAAATTCTAACTCTGTCGTTTTTCGCCAATGTCCCAAAATCTTAAATGGCGTCTCACATCTAAACGAAGACAGATAGGAACAAGCCGATTCTTTCAGTGAATTTGTCTCACTCTTAGCTTTCAAAAGAGCTATCGCACGACAAAATCCGTCCACTGGAAGCCAAAATCGAAGCGAGCTGTCCGAAGGGGGGGGACGTCAGCGAAAATTTTTTCTCTCCGATTGACTTCAAACTCACCATACCGATGCAGAATTTCACGCTGATTCCAAATCTGAAATCCGTTTTCCAATCCGATGCTTCGTTTTGAAGCTACAGCCCAAAACGTCCCAAATTCTAACTCTGTCGTTTTTCGCCAATGTCCCAAAATCTTAAATGGCGTCTCACATCTAAACGAAGACAAATATGAACAAGCCGATTCTTTCAGTGAATTTGTCTCACTCTTAGCTTTCAAACGAGCTATGGCACGACAAAATCCGTCCACTGGAAGCCAAAATCGAAGCGAGCTGTCCAGAGGGGGGGGACGTCAGCGAAAATTTTTCTCTCCGATGGCGTTCAAATTCACCATACCGATGCAGAATTTCACGCTGAATCCGAATCTGGCCTCCGTTTTCCCATCCGATGGTTCGTTTGGGCGCTACACACCAAAACGTCCCAAATTCTAACTCTGTCGTTTTTTCGAAAAATGTTGAAAATTTTTTCTCGCCGATTGACTTGAAACTCACCATACAGATAGAGAATTTCACGCTGATTCCAAATCTGAAATCCGTTTTCCAATCCGATGCTTCGTTTTGAAGCTAGAGCCCAAAACGTCCCAAATTCTAACTCTGTCGTTTTTCGCCAATGTCCCAAAATCTTAAATGGCGTCTCACATCTAAACGAAGACAAATATGAACAAGCCGATTCTTTCAGTGAATTTGTCTCACTCTTAGCTTTCAAACGAGCTATGGCACGACAAAATCCGTCCACTGGAAGCCAAAATCGAAGCGAGCTGTCCAGAGGGGGGGGGGGGGACGTCAGCGAAAATTTTTCTCTCCGATGGCGTTCAAATTCACCATACCGATGCAGAATTTCACGCTGAATCCGAATCTGGCCTCCGTTTTCCCATCCGACCACTCCTTCCACTCGAAACAGCCCATTTTACAACCCAACATTCAGCAGACTGCACGAAAAACATCACACACTATAGCATCAAGACTAATCCTGGCGGTCGCCCAAGTCCACCACGACACTCTGTCGTTCCAGAGGGGGGGGGGACGTCAGCGAACAGTTTGTGAACGTGGACCCACCTGGCCGGCACACCACGACACTCTGCCATTCCAAAGGGGGGGGACGTCAGCGATGGCGGCCATCTTGCGCTATCTGGTGTTTGTCACTTCCTTACTACTCCCTAGTAATTAAATAAAAGCAATTCAATCTCTTGACAGCGTTGTATTTTTTACTTAGTCTAACCGGTTCCTAGTTGTGATTGGATTCATTTTCATTGTATTGAATATGTTTAGTAATTCACAAATGAGTTATTCACAGTTGTTATCAATGAAATCAGGAACATACTTTTAATCAAGTCTTTTAACTTCATAACTGAATACCAGAGTTTCATAAGTGAAAAGATTGAATAATTAAGCTGATATTCAGTTGCAATTCTCATGTGAAACTTAGCGATAGGCGAGTTGTAAATGATTGTAGGGGATGAAACGGTCCTAATCAACTCAACTGACCATTTGACAGCACTTTGACAGTTAGGCCCACTTTGACAGACAAAGAGATGATCGACCACGGTCAACTATAGTGTAGTGTCATCAAATTAAGCTGTTCAAATAACCTCGTAAATAATAACGTATTCCATATAATTAGACATGTGTAAATGGAAATAATAATAAAAGCATTTTAATGGTATATGCAAAGACAATTGGGTATATGTCACCCAATAGCATGCATGAATAGGCCACGAATCCTGAAAGAAAGTTGATAGAGTTCTGGACTACTCTGGGGTTCAATAAGAGGAATCGAAATTATGTCGATATAATTATTCTGACACGATTTTGTAAAAATCACCCGCGACAAATCATGCCATAATCACCATCGACCGTGAAAAGACGCTGGTGGACACCGAAGTTCTATTGTTTGTGTTTTTTATTTTTAACGAAAAATAGCTAGAGACATGCTTGGGGAGTTTTCCTTTTAAGAGGACATGCAGTTACATTGACGGGACAGTTCAAAGACAATTGACAAAGTCAGTTCTTTGGGACAGTTGTAAGTTTACTGCTATAGTCAGCGTAATAAAACTCGAGAAAAATTTGCTTCAGAAATATCGTTGCTTCAGAATCGTTGCTTGTTCGTTGGTTGTTCTGAATCGTTGCTTCAGAAAATATAGATTGAAAGTTGTTTAGAGAACTTACAAACATACGTGCAGTTTATTTGTTATTTTTAGTCAAATATGTAAAACTGTTATAAACTTTGAGTTCGTGCTGTTTGAAGGTAATTCGCATGTTTTTATATAGATAAAACACTGTATATAGTTTTATCATTTTATATGTAGCAGTGACTTATAGATCGTGTATATATCCTTTGCCTAGATACATTGATACATTGAGTACTTCATTTTGATTTGACGATGATTCCTATTTTAGTTTGTTCGATTTTGTTACAATTCAGAGAAGTAAAGATCGTTTATATTAATTGCAAAGTTTTAGTTTTACCGGAATGATTGGGATTAATTTGTTACTAAAGCATCTAAGGCAGCGTACACAGTAGGCAAAGTGATAAGGCAGCATAATTATTAATTAACCTCTTCACCTTGTCTAAATCTGTAGATATGGTATAACGTACATGTAGCCTACGTATCATTCGGTACGTGAATGGCATAGGGCCTGTACATATACAAGTTATAATCAGGAGTCCAGTTTAAAATACTCGCAAGGAAAGTGAAATGTATATGATTTTCATATAATATACATGTAGTTAGACAATTGGGATGGAGGTAAATAGTTTAATAGCTTATGAGATATAGCCTACCCGTAATTGTCCAGGTCCAGGCTAAACATTTACAGCTTTCAACAAAAAATGGATAACCGGGTCACCGGGTCAGCATCCTTCCGGGTCACCGGGTCAATTAACCCTGATCCGGTTCCATCGATGCTATGTAGTGCAACGTTACTTTGTAGAGATGAATACATAAATGAATACAACCTAAAAGTAGCCACATTGCCGTTCATAGTTTCTGATCACAGTTGCTTGTACGACAATGGTTAAAGGACACAGCGAGCCCTGCAGTCTGTTTCATCCTCTATCATGAATCGTACCTAGTGAGATCAGGATTTTGAATCGTCGTCTTGGTTGAACTTGATTATCTTTTCTGAACGCAGTCGAAAATGAAGTTAATTTTCAAGAATTACTAATTAACCCAAAGAAGCAACAGAATTCAACCGATAATTCAAAAATACAAAACTTAAGCTTTTTCAGATCCTTACTTGCTATCGAAGCGAAATCATTTTCCTCCTACATATCAATTTCTATAAATGCAAATCCCTCATCAACTGATGTAAAAAAGTAGCCAAATTGCGATATTGAGCAGATCACCGAAAAATGGTTTTGATATAGTTGATAATATGATGGTGATATGGTTGACCAAGTGCCGGGAGATCATCTTTCTGAGAAAGTAAGAAAAAATGATTAAAACTCCCCCTTTCAACTTACAGGCCGATACAATAAAGCAGAAGTTACAACGTTTTGCGAGACAGGCCTTCGGCGTCCAGCGCCTTCAACGGTCGATGTTTGGATTACCATCCAAACATCGACCGTTGAAGGCGCTGGACGCCGAAGGCCTGTCTCCCAAGCGCTGATGGTGATAGTCTAGGTGAGGAATGATGTAGAGAGCCTAAGTTTCGTTTTAGATGATCTGCTCGACAGCGAAAAGTCTTGCCTACTTTTTCATTCTTCAGTTGTTGAGGGATTTGCATTTAGAGGAATTGAATTGATGTGGAGGAGCAAAATGACTTCGTTTCGATAGCAAGTGTGAATGTGAAAAGCTTGAAGGTGCAGTTCGGTCTAATTTTTAACCTGGTCTCAATGGCTACTTCATTGTACTAGTATGACTAGTCAATCTTCCTAACTTAGCACTTCTGATGCCCCAGTTAACCGCAATCATTAACTTGGGGAGACGTGATGACGCCACTTCCGCCAATTACCTGATGCGCCACTGTTGGCCTATGCGAGGACGATCAACGCACACGGAGAGAATGAAAAGGAAATGAAAGGTTACTCATTTATGTTCTCTGAAATCATACAAATCGCTAAAATAGTACAATGCTGCGTATAAAATGCATAAACAAAAAAACGATCATAAATATCTTGCATTCTACAGCTTTTTGAAGGACAAGAAACTGAAAAAGTTATAGTTTTATAGCATTGGACGAGCTCATTTTAAGCCGAAGAGGTGAAGTGTCATATGTTTTGAACATTTCAAAGAAAAAGATAAAATAAAAATCTAGGACATATCATGTTGAAGGAATGGTGCAAAATCAGAAAGCCCTTATTCCGTTTGAGACAGGAGGCCGTACCATGCTTGAAAATTGGACGCATATTGGTCACTGAATGAAAGTCGGACCAAATACGCGTCCATCCACTTTTCGGTGTTGATCTACATATTGCTGCTGCTTGGAAATTGGTGTATAGTACGAGTAAGTAGTAAGAAAACGGCGAACACCAGATAGCGCAAGATGGCCGCCATCGCTGACGTCCCCCCCTCTGGAACGGCAGAGTGTCGTGGTCGGCCGCCGTGGTGCTTCGGGTCTGAGTCCCCCCCCTCTGGAACGGCAGAGGTTGTAGTCTGTCGTGGTGTGCCGACCAGGTGGGTTCACAAACTGTTCGCTGACGTCCCCCCCCTCTGGAACGATAGAGTGTCGTGGTGGACTTGGGCGACCGCCAGGATTAGTCTTGAGGCTATAGTGTGTGATGTTTTTCGTGCAATCTGCTGAATGTTGGGTTGTAAAATGGGTTGTTTCGAGTGGAAGGAGTGGTCGGATGAGAAAACGGAGGTCGGATTCGTATTCAGCGTGAAATTCTGCATCGGTATGGTGAGTTTCAAGGCAATCGGTGAGAAAAAATTTTCAACATTTTTCGAAAAACGACAGAGTTAGAATTTGGGACGTTTTGGTGTGTAGCGTCAAAACGAAGCATCGGATGAGAAAACGGAGGTCAGATTCGGATTCAGCGTGAAATTCTGCATCGCTATGGTGAGTTTCAAGTCAATCGGAGAGAAAAAATTTTCGGCTGACGTCCCCCCCCCTCTGGACAGCTTGCTTCGATTTTGGCTTCCAGTGGACGGATTTTGTCGTGCGATAGCTCGTTTGAAAGCTAAGAGTGAGACAAATTCAGTGAAAGAATCGGCTTGTTCATATCTGTCATCATTCAAAAGTTAGAGCGGTTACAAGATTTTAGGTCGGAGCTCGCTCACCTGAAAAAATCCTAAGTGTCAGAGTGGCTTTGTATGGGTAAAATTTTGAAAATTTTCCAAAGTGTGGAATTTCGACCTGGGACCTTCACCAAAACATTTTTCACCAAATTTCTCCGAACGAGGGGGGAGGGGGGTCCGTGAAATTTGATGAAAAATGTTTTGGTAAAGGTCCCAGGTCGAAATTCGGAAGTTTTAAATTTTTCAAAATTTTCACCACACTGGAGCTCTCACACTTAGGAATTTTTTCACTTGTGGCATGTTACATGGACATGTGCTGACGGACCAACTTCCCGTGGTCATATGAGAATGGTTCAGGTGTCATATGATAGAGAATGATGAGACGAATCGTTTGCAACAAACCGCATGTCGCTACGATGAATACTTTCGGAGATAGAGCCATTTTAAGTTTTCTTCCGAGCATATATAAACCCCCGACAACGTAAGTCTGATCACTTCATCGAAAGACGAGGTAAGCGACGGTCGTCGCTCTGAGCTCCCGATATCGGGTGTTTCAAAGGACTCTATCTTTTGAAGTAGGCAAGCTATCTTCTTACTTCAAAGTTTGTATGATAGAGTTTCATAGTGTCTTTACTACTGATAAAATTTTTTAAAAGTAGTATGAGTAGTAAAATGCGGAATTTTTTAAAAATTCTTATTTTCACTTTTTTCAAAGTTTTAACATATAGACTAAGGCTTTCAAGTATCCTGAGTTCAAATCTGCTATCAGATTTGAAATTTAAATAAGTCTAAGGCAGCTTTGAGGGGTTAGATCCCAGCTACTGATCACTACCTTTGACTCGGCGTTGCTGTTACCACTTCGGGGCAGTGACAATGATGTCTTCAGCTGTAAAGAGCGGGTATCGGGGAAGATCTCTCACTTCCCTAGTGATCAGTACAAGGCCTTCGGGCTGTTGACGGGATCGAGTGCCACTCACTACACTCTTTAGGAATATGACTGTACTACATGATTCCAAACTTATACAAATTTCATTATCTTACAGTTAACAATAAAATCAGGCATGGCTAACGACAAAAATCGTAAATATCATATCAAAATGTGCTCATGTGGGCGAGTTAATCGCAGTGCGGACGCCAAGGCTCATGTCAAGAAGGCGGGCACCGGCCACATGATTATCTTGAATAGGGTTGCGTGTGTGAAGTGTAGAGTGTTGAAGGGTGATGAGGATGAGGCGCGTTTTTACAGAGTGCATGCTGACTGTAGTGGTGGTTTAGTGACTGATTTGAGATTTACGCAGTTGATTGTGGAAGAGAGGGAGCGAATGTTGGCGATCGAGCGAGAGGGTAAGGCTGAGAATGTTGTTGAGAATGTTGTTGAGAATGATGAGTTGGCGAGAGCGGTTGCGTCGTTGGAGGGTGAGATTGAGCGAAAGAGAGTGCTTGAGAGTGATGATGAGGATGATGTGGATTTAGATAGGGAGCGTGTGAGGAAGTTGAGCTCTTCGTCGTCGGAGGTGTCAAACATCGTCATCACCGACCCCCGAAGAGCTCATCTTCCCCAAAAGTGAAGAGTGGTGGGATTCGTGTGCAGTCGGCGAGGTGGTTGAAGGATGAAGAGAAGAGGCATGTTTCGCAGCAGATGGCGCATGATTTGTTGGTGAATAAGTATGAGAGTTTGAAGAAGGTGAAGGATGAAGTTGTGAAGGAGTTGGATGAGTTGAAAAAGAAGGAACTGAAGTCGAAGGAGGTAGCGGATGAAAATATTAGAATGAGGCGTAGTGTGACTGATTTGAAGAATAAGACGCGAGAGTTGGAAGAGAAGAATGATGAGTGTGAGAAGAGGGCGAGTGCTGCGGAGAGAAGAATGAGAGATGCAGAAGCGAAGTTTGAGGAGATGATGAAGGAGATCAGTGTGTTGAGAGCGAGGAATGTTGAGTTGGAGAGGACTGTGGCTCGGCGGGGTGATGAGAGGCAGGCGTATGAGAAGTTGGAGCGCATGAGGGATGAGTGGGAACGTGTGAATGAGGATCGTTTGTTTGAGTTTCACATCCCTATTCGGGATAATCATTTGGCCGGCGAAGTACTCGTAAACCAGAATTTAGACGAATCCATCCTATGCTACAATGGTCATCCCACCAAAAAATGCCTCCACGCCAGCCTACGAATGCGCGGCCATCTCCACAAATTTTCGATTCGGAAACGCGCGAGACTGCCAAAAGATGACTAACTTGGTAAGTGAAAAAGTAAATAAGATAGTATATCCTATTCTAATACATATCATTTTCATTGCAGATCTTTGCCCGCCTTCACCACCCCATCACGACACTCCCGAGAACGAACCATCGGCTCTCTTAAGGGCCACCATGGGGCAAGACATGATAGAACCTCCACGCGGTTTGCCCTGGGCAGTCTTCGGACTGGCGAATACTATCATTAAGTTGAATCTGCTATCAGTCAACTTGAACGTTGCGTCGCGTTAGAGGGGTATATAAACCACTGCCTCTCATTTCATTTCATTTCAATCATGCAGACGCCGAACAGTCAAGTCAGCTCTCCTCGCGGACCGCAGTTAAGGCCGCGAAATTTATTTGAGGAGTTTGTCAGGCTAGAGGAGCAAGACAGAGTTTTTAATAATCTTGCTCGGATTGGCAATCCGATGACAGCACCTGCTGTCAATCCAACGGAATGGCGCTACATTCCACTTTTTAGCCATGTACCAGTTAGTGTGGAAGTCGACAGTGCTACCAAAGAGAGAGTCAAAGACTCTCTCAGCAGAATTGGTAGGGTGTAAGATGACGTTACTCCCGAGAATGAACCATCGGCTCTCTTAAGGGCCACCATGGGGCAAGACATTATAGAACCTCCTCGCGGTTTGCCCTGGGCAGTCTTCGGACTGGCGAATACTATCATTAAGTTGAATCTGCTATCAGTCAACTTGAACATTATGCAGTCGATTGCTATCCCTGAAGCATTCTGATTCGCTGTTGAGCAATTCATTGTTGAAAACCCTATATAAGCCAGAAGATTGTAGCGCTTCTCATTCAATTTCAAGTCACGATGGAAGCGACATCTGCCGACAACATTCCGTCTTCACCGATGAAGACAACGCCATTCCCGAGTTCGTCATCCTCGACGAGTGGGATGAAGAGACTGAGAAGAAGGGGAAGATCAAGAGGATCGTTTGGACGGATGAGGTGTGGACTCCAAATACCACCCGCATCCGAAAGGTGCCAGATGCACCAGTACGACCTCGGCGTATAGGGTCTATGACAACCTAACCGTCATACCCATTGATTATTCCAGCCAATAGTCAAATTCACACCCCCCGAGAACGAACCATCGGCTCTCTTAAGGGCCACCATGGGGCAAGACATGATAGAACCTCCACGCGGTTTGCCCTGGGCAGTCTTCGGACTGGCGAATACTATCATTAAGTTGAATCTGCTATCAGTCAACTTGAACGTTGCAAATTAAGTTCGGTGTAATACTTCCTTTCGACGGGCGTTCCTGTAAAGGGCGGCGGTGAAACCCGTAGCTATGTATACCGCAAGGGACATTCGGCAATGGTCAATCTTGTTAAACCTCTCTGCGTCATGTTTGCAAGTGATTGCCTCTGTCTCAACGTAGTATGCATTCGCGCCAGGGCGACATTTAGCCAACTGTCGAAGGTTGCCTAAAACTTTCCATTGCATACGTTATGAGAGCCATGAGTTCTACCTGTCTCTATCAATGAGACGAATTGATGAATGGAATGAAATGGGAGGACACTCACGCGCCAAACGCAACATAACACACTTCTCTCTTCCGTAGTCTAACAAGCTCTTTACACATGGATCGCAGTCGATTGCTATCCCAGAATCATGTAACCTATCTTAATTTTATTTAACACTATTTCACCTACCATTATCACCCATATGAAATGTTATAAGATTTGCAAGTTAAACTAAGCGTGCTACTATTTCCAAATGAAAAAGTATACATGGTTAAATTATTCACTAAAACCCCATTCAAGTAAGTCAGTATGAAAGCAAAGATAATACGAAATAAACATTTATTATGGCATGTATTTCAAAAGGTCTTCATCGTCAATATCGTCCCAGAGTCTGACTTCACATAGATCACAAAAACAGTTGAGCTGCTTTAAACGTTCTTCTGCAGCGTCCATCACTTTCTCAATGTACGCCCACTCCGCCACGGTTCGCGGTTGGGAGTTAGGGGTGTACCACTCCCATATTTGATGCAAGTGCGACTTGCTGGTCATCTCCATCACCCCTTCGGCATCATATTGTAGATATTTCCACCGTATGCCTGTTAGGTCGGGCAACTCCTCTTCATCGTCCTCCGATAATGATAACTTTCGTATATTGTCGAGATTGTATGTCTTCTCCACCTTCGCCTTTCTTGGTGCATTTGGTGTAACGAGCACCTTTGCTGATGTGCATGGAGAGGAGAACTCCAATGCGGTATTTGTTGTTGTTGGAGGACTTGTCATGTTGTCTTTGAAATGCTGACTTTGAATAATGATAACTTTAACATTTTTCTAATTCTTAAGTATACACAAGCAGCCAATCAGAATGAACATCCAATGAATGAAGAGAATGAAAGTATATAAGCAAAGTGACATTCATGTCATTTCATTTAATCTGTGAATCATAAAAGTGACGAACGCACGATCTCTCTCTTTGACTATTATTCTGTCTGATCATATTTCATTAAAATGGTAAGTTAAAGATTTCCTCTCTCATCTCCCTCAAACGTGTAATAATAGCATCTTCCTCAATTTCAGGCATCAACTTCATCACCAACGCCCTCTCTTCTCGAGGAAAGTTTAGAGTTATTGAGTCAAGGTAGGTTGTAACACTACACTGAGGCTTGAACAGAGATGATAGAATGATTTCTCTTTCAGGTGATGTGAGTTCCAGCTCAGAACTGTCGCGACATGGCAACGAGTGGGAATGTGCTGACTGTGGGCACATCTTCACGAGGAAATGGGATCTCACCCGACACATCAAGCGAGGTGTTTGTCGACCTAAGCCGGCATCAATCTCCGGAGGTGGGGATGATTCTGTTAACGTCGTCTCCTTTTCTTGCGACTTGTGCGCTCAGTCTTTCGAGACACGTTTTGAACTATCTTCGCACAGACTTCAACATACACACACGAACGATACCTACACCAACGGTACCTCCTCTATCCGACTCACTGAAGTGTCCATAAATAATTTAATGAGGAACTACCAGATGGACTCCTCAGAAACCATTGCTAACTTTGAGGAATGGTTTCATCAAAATTCATCATTGATAGAAGCGCTCTTCAACAATTTAGACAATTTTAGGATGAAGGCGCTCATCTATCTTAAAATAAATATGTAAAAATCGACCACCATACTGGACAAATAATAGAGAGGTTGGAGTTTCACATACCCTCCTCTCCTGCAACCGAGGTTGTAGACTATGAGTCTTGGATAAATTTTCACATCCAAGGATTAAAATTAAATATTGATAAATTTAACGAGCGCGATAGCGGTCTCATTTTTGACGGCATTGAGTCCACCTTATTTAAAATCAGTTTATTAGGAAATCATAGTGGTCGAGGCTCCTTTAAACTTCCAAAAATTTTAAAAAACAAAACAGCAGTCATTAATGTCGATTGCGAATCGCAATGTTTTAAATATGCTGTCCTCTCCATTCTCCACTATAATGATATCAATGCGAATCGAAATCGCACATATAGCTATAGGCAGTGGGAGAATGAATTAAACTTCGATGACTGTAATAGTGACGATATGAAAATTAAAGAAATAGAAAAATTTGAAAAATTGAACAACATTAAAATAGTTCTCCATGTTTGGGAAAAGGGATTGAAGGGTGTCCGCTACAACTCGCGTTCGAGTTGTTATGACCACGTTGTCAACCTTTTATTAGTAAGACAGGATGATAGTGAGGAATGGCACTACTGCGGCATTCCCAAAATTTCTCGCTTATACCACCACTTAAGAAATTCTACCTCATCAGAGATTTATTACTGTGACAGATGCATTCGGATCTTTAGGAGTAAAAACAAATTTGAAACTCATTATGAGTGGTGTAAGCGAGGTAAACTGCAAATGGAACGCATGCCCAAAGATAAGGAGTTTTCATATAGAGAGAATGGTGATGAACTAAGTCCTCTTCGTGTCATCTATGCTGACATCGAATGTTATATCGATGATAACATCCATCGACCAGCAGCCATTTCCTGCTATGAAGTATGGCATGATCACTTTAGGAGTAGGCAAAATAAAATGTACGTCTGGCAAGGTGAGGATTGTATTTACCAATTCCTGCAATTCCTCAAACAGGCTGTAAAATTTCAACAAAAGTATGATGGTGAACTCTATCGCAGATCATTGCATATGACAGCAGATGATCAAGTAAAATTTGATAGTTGCAACGTTTGCCCCAAATGTAGGAAAACATTTGATGATGATAAGATTAAGAAAGTGCGCGACCATGATCACATCACTGGTAAATTTAGAAACGCACTATGTTCAAAATGCAATTTTTCACTTAGGATGAAACGGCGTACATTACCCGTCATTTTCCATAATTTCAAGGGCTACGACAGCCATATGATAATAAAAGGAGGTTTAGGTCAAATGAAAGAGTGGAAGCTTGATGTAATAGCACAAACGAGAGAGAAGTTTATGGCCATGACAGCAAAAGTGCCTGTCGATAAAACTAAAGAAAATAAGACGGTCTATTTTGATATAAAATTTTTAGATTCCTACCAATTTATGACTGCATCACTGGCCTCTCTCGTACAAAATCTAAAGTCTCTTCCACTAACACAAAATCTTAAGAAACAATATCCAAATCTAACCGATGAAGTCATCACACGGAAAGGAGTCTTTCCATATGCATATTTTGATGCGATTAGTAAACTCGGCGAGACTTCTCTTCCGCCCATAGATAAATTTAAAAATGATTTGATCGGCGCAGAATGTAAGACCGAAGATTATGATCATGCACAAGATGCATGGATAAAATTTGACTGCCATACATTTGGTGAATATATGATTGCCTACCTTAAGTTAGATGTATTTTTGCTGGCTGATGTATTTTAGGAGTTTCGACGAGTGGCATTAGAAGAAGATAAGTTAGATCCCGTCCACTTTGTCAGTCTGCCAGCCATGTCATTTAAGTCTGCTTTTAAAATGACTGGTGAGACCATTCATCTCTTACAAGATCCAGAGATGTATAATTTATTTGAGCGAGGAATTCGCGGTGGTCTCACATTTGTAAATAAACATAGGTTAAAATCAAAAATAGTAGGCGATGATCAGACTCATCTTAAGTATTATGACCAAAATAATTTGTATGGTAGTTCATTATCCAAACCGCTACCTCACTCTGAGTTTAGCTGGTTAGATGATAGTGAAATTCAACATTTCTCCAACCCTTCCAACATACTAGCAATTCCAGATGAAGGTGATTGGGGATATTATTTTGAGATAGATCTAATCTATCCAAATAATATTAAACATAAAACCGTAGATTTTCCACTCGCAACCGAATCAGGTGAAGTGAGTAAAGATATGTTTTCCGACTTTATGAAACAATTTCATAAAGATTTAGAATCATGTGGACAACCCAAGTATAAGCCTTGCCGCAAACTTTTGCTCACTCAATATGATAAAGAAAACTATCTAGTCCACTTTAGCATCTTAAAATTTTATTTAGAAATGGGCATGATTTTAAAAAGAGTTCACCGCATTATTAAATTTAGACAGAAAGCCTTCCTCAAACCCTACATAGATAGTAACAGCCAGAAACGTGCACTAGCCCAAAATAATTTTGAAAAAGATTTTTATAAATATAAGAACAACAGTCTATTTGGTAAGACGATGGAGGATGTTAGAAAGCGCGTAAACTACAAACTAGTTAATGAATCAAAAGTATCACAAATTGACCTCATCACCTCTATTCATCGATAGAGACATAATCGATGAGGATCTTGTAGGTATTAAAATGATAAAATCTGAAGTTGAGTTGTGCAAACCCATCTATATTGGTCAAGCTGTTCTAGATTACTCCAAGCTTGAAATGTATCAACTCTTCTATAAAATACTAAAACCGTGTCCTCTCGTAAAAGAGGTTCGTTTGTTGGGTGGTGACACAGATAGTTTCTTTTTAGGTATTACCACTCAAAAAGATTTAAATTTTAATGAAGTAGGAAAATCTTTAGAAAGATATTTTGATACATCAAATTATCCTACTGATCATCCACTATACTCCATCAAAAATAAGGCAAAACTTGGCTGCTTTAAGGATGAGACAGCAGGGAAGGAAATAGATGAAATGATTCTCCTCCGTCCTAAAATGTATTCTATGAAATTAAAGGTGTTTTTTTTTTTTGTATATAGTGATGATAGCATTAAGCGCGCTAAAGGCATATCAAGATCATTGGTCTCTAACATGAAACATAAGAATTTCAGGAAAGCCTATAGAAATAAAAAAATAACGTTTGTCAATATGACAATCTTAAAATCTAAGTCGCATGAGATCAAAACTCATACTTTTAGGAAACGGGCGCTTTCAGCATGGGAGGATAAGAGGTGCTGGTTGTGTAGAAACACAACATATCTCTTCCACATGGGACATCCTGATACAGGCATACCACCACCCAAAAGAATTAAACCCACACTACCACATTCAGGAGACGTCTTAGCATAATCATCCTTATAACTTAGTATTTTTGATGTTGATTTCTGTAGATAAACATTGTTGTTTTATGTATCGCATGAGATTGTTTTTTCCTTGTGAATATGTGTCCACATCTGTACATTCCCCATGTGATGACTTTTCCACTGAAAGACATTTTTCCTATCCCTGTATATTTCCACCCCTCACGAAGTAAAAAGATTTTTTGTATATAGCCAAATGTTTATTGCTTTCACATTCATGTACATTATTT